>JAHTLZ010003468.1:2624940-2683735 GCA_023846285.1 Phrynocephalus versicolor | reverse complement strand
GAAAGAAAGAAAGAAAGAAAGAAAGAAAGAAAGAAAGAAAGAAAGAACAAGGGGGAAAATACCCCACCTAACCTTATTCAGTTCTGGTCCAAGTGATTTTGATGCCTGTGAAAGAATTGCAAATGGCTTCCCACCACCAAGGACAAGGCATATACTGTAGCTTGGTTCTACCACCATCAGAGGTTCATTTGGTAGAGGGCCTTCTCTGTTGCTGCTCCCAGATTTTGAAACTCCCTCCCACAGGAGGCCATAATGGCCCCTCCTCCTCCTCCTCTTCCTCATGCTCTCCCACAGGTATGGGGTCCACTTTTCAGATCCTGACACCCCACTTTGCCCAACTGACCACACCTTCAAGGCACAGGCCAATGATCTGCATGTCTTATTTGACAGTGTCCTGCCATCTCTGTTTTGGTTGCCCCTGTGACCACTGGCCATCAATTTTCAGGTGGTAAACAGTTTTGGCAACAGTGGCAAGTGCTGCTCTGAGGACATGTCTGCACCGGCAAAGCCAGATTTCTCTCATCTTCTCTATAATTGATATCACACCTAGTTACTGTTGGATAGTATCATTTGTGAGATGGTTGAGCAGGGAACTACCCAATATCCAATGCAGCCTAAGTATTTCCATGGCATGGTGATGACCTTCTCTACGCCTATTGTTGCTGCCCATCACACTGTGCCAAACAGTGGAACAGGACGGTGAGTTCTCACCAATGCAACCAGTTTACATTCTGCCTTGCTTGCACGTCCCAACCGATGCCACCATTGCCTGGGAGATGGGAGCCAAAATACTGGAAGATATCAAGATATCCAACTTCTTTATGATTTGTCCATTTATTTGGAGCATCCCATGGGTGATAGCAGTCTTTAGGTATTCAGTTTTCTTAACATTTAGGCAGAGTCCAAAGTGGTTGAGGCAGTCATTCCATGTCTGAGCTTACCACTTCCATTCATTCCTAGTGGTAGTAGCAAGCATGACATCATTGGCCTACAGCAGGGGAGGGGAACCTTTGGTCCTCCAGATGTTATGGACCACAACTCCCAGAATTCTGAAGCTATACTGCCAATGATAGAGGACTCTGGGAGTTGCGATCCAAAACATCTGGAGGGTCAAAGGTTATCCAACCCTGATCTAGAGCACAGTCCAGGGAGCATTCTGCTGCAGGTCTTGTGTGATGGTATCCATGACTAATGTAAACAGGAGTAATAACAGTGTGGAGCTTTGTTGTACTCCAGCCATCATCTGAAAACTGCTAGACAGGCCAGCTGAGCCTCGCACACAGCTGTGGGTGTTCTCCTACAGCATTTTGACCCAGTTGATGAGTGGTTCCAGCACCATGTGATCACAAAGGGCATAGCACAGTGGTGGCAAACCTTCGTCACTCCAGATGTTTTGGACCACAACTCCCATAATCCTTTGTCACTGGCAATACAGACTTGGAATTCTGGGAGTTGTGGTCCAAAACATCTGGAGTGCCAAAGGTTCACCACCACTGGCATAACAGATCAACTGATATGGAATATGGTCAAATGCCTTCTCCAGGTCTAGGAATGCCACATGCAATGGCTGGGCTTTCTCTTAGTGCTTCTTTGTGAGCTGACAAACTGAAAAGATGGTGTCGGTCATTCTGCATCCTTTGATGAGGGAGTGGCAGCTGTGGGAAAAGCCTAGCAAAATCTGCTCCTCAGCCCTCATTTCCAAAGTAACTATCTGGTAAAAAAAATATTTACTGACCACACAAACACAAAGAGGGTCTATTACCCACACAACCAGAGCACTGAAATGTTGATTCTTTGGCTCTTTGGACTGCAATTCCAGTAGCACTGCACAGCAGCAGTGGCCATCACTGCGGCTCAGACGGGTGCAAGAGAGGCGTGTGGATGCTCACACGGATCGCCCCTTTCAAGGGGCGGCGATCCGCGTAATGGCCACCTCCTCCTCCTTCTTGGTTGCTTTGGTCTCTTTTGCAGAGATCAAAGGAACCAAGAAGGAGGAGGAGATGGCAATATAGATGACTTTGACAGGTAGGACCTGTCAAAGTCAGCTGTCATTTGTAGGCAGAGGAAACTCTAAAATTCGTAAGGCGGCACTTTAAAAAGCCAACGGTTTGCCGCTCATAAGTCAAATTGCTCGTAAGAACAGCTGCTCGTAAGTAAAGGTACCACTGCAGAAAGATAGATAGATAGATAGATAGATAGATAGATAGATAGATAGATAGATAGATAGATAGATAGATAGATAGATAGATAGATAGATAGATAGATAGAGTGATAGAGTGATAGAGTGATAGAGTGATAGAGTGATAGATAGAGTGATAGAGTGATAGATAGAGTGATAGATAGAGTGATACCTCGACTTACAGTTGCTGCAACAACAAAATAATTCGACTTTTGAACGCTGCTCTCTGCTCCGCATGACAGCTGACTTCGGCAGGTCGGACCTGTCAAAGTCAGCTGTCTGGTGGGGCTGTGGAAAGCACCCTTCGGCTGCTGTTGATTGAGGGGGGTTGGGACAGCCTTCCCATAGGAATGCATTGAAAACCTATTAATCCATTCTCTCTGGAACAGATTAATTGATTTTTCAATGCATTCCTATGGGAAACCGCTGTAGTTTTTCGACTTCTGAAGATGCCTTCGGAACGGATTAACATTGTAGGTTGAGGTACCACTGTAGATATAAATATAATTAGAGAGAGAGAGAGAGAGATCTGATAATATCTATCTATCTATCTATCTATCTATCTATCTATCTATCTATCTATCTATCTATCTATCTATCATCTATCTATCTATCTATCTTAAGATTTCTAGACCACCCATCTGGTAACAAGACCACTCTGGGCAGTTTCCAAATTCAAATAAATACAAACAGAATAATAAAACAAATAAACAACAACAAAGCCAGTCTTACCACAAAACAAAACAATAATGACAAATAGATTAAAAAACAAATATTAAAATTAGACATGTATACACCTTCACATTCGTAAGGCGAGCAGAACAAGATCAAAGCTATTGTGGCAGATAGTCTAAATAAGTATCTCTGATCTAAACTATAATCACAATTTTACTACCCACCCAACTGATTTTAGTTTTAATTTTGTTTTAGACACATCTTTGAAGTTTTCTTTGTAAGGTAATTATTTTGCACCACCTGGAAAACATCTGAAACCTTTAAAAGACCATCTGTCCTCAGTCACCCCATTAACTTATGTTAAATGTAAACAGAAAAAGGATAAACATAGGTATATGGAACATGTTTCTATGCAATGTAAAGAAAACTCTTTTATTCTCTTTTCAGGCAACATGGACTTCTCAGTGCCATTCCACCAATATTCCAATACTAATGAACATATAAAGTGTAATGTACTGTATTAATAGAGTGGCTGAGGAGATAGGAAAGAAGGGAAATAATCTTTAAAGGATTGTTTTGAAAATGCCCTAAATAAACCAATCCTCCTAGACTGCAGAACTGACTGGCAAAGGGAAGCATCCATCAACCTATCCTCTTCAGAAGTTTTGCTCTTCAGCTCCACAAAATACCAGTTGACTTGGCTGATGATAACAGGTTATGGGCAACAGGGTCCAAAACATCTGGATAGCCAAAGGTTTCCCCATCCCTGCCGTGTCTGCCATAACCCAGACGTCCACTTAGTCACACATTGAGAACAAGTAGGCCACAATGAGGTGCTTGTGAAACAACCAGCTCATGTCGGCTCTGGCAGGCAAACTGTGCAATTAACACAAAGCATCCATACCACGATCGTGACAGAAGAAACAGGAATCCCAGCCTGCGATGGTGTAGATGGATTCACACAATCATATTCACGCACATCGTGTCCTCTTAGTCTCTAACCCAGATAAATTCTAGCACACTGGATGGGTCTTGCAATAGTTGAGTCACAATTCACTTTGCTCTCGAAAAGCTTTGAAAATTGTGGCCTCACATCAGACACTTGAGCCCACAGTAATGTCCTCCTAGCAGAATTACTTTATATGGAAGTTGTTCATATACATAGTATGGCTTAGTCAGAATGTGTAAGCCTTCTATTGAGGGGGGCACTTGGAGGCAAACTGGGTGTATGAATTACAGCATCAGGATCAGGGGAAGTAATAGTAGCACTCTATTCTGCCCTAGGCCACATTTGGAATACAGTGTCCAGTTCTGGTCACTGCAATGTAAACAAGACACAGAGGCCCTAGAAAAAAGTGCAGAGAAGAGCAACAAAGACGATAAGGGGCCTGGAGGCTAAATCGTATGAAGAATGACTAAAAGAACTAGGCATGTTTAACCTGATGAAGAGAAGACTGAGGGGAGACATTGCACTACTCAACCTGAAGGGTTGCCACAGGGAAGAGAGCACTGATTTATTCTCAAATGCACCTGAGGGTATGACAAGAACCAATGCGTGGAAACTCATCAAAGAGCCAACCTGGAAATAAGGAGGACTCTCCTAGCAGTGAGAACGATTAAACAGTGGAATAGCTTGCCTCCCGATGTTGTGGTTGCCCCATCACTGGAGGTTTTCAAGAAGAGATTGGACAGTCATCTGTCCGGGATGGTATGAGGTCTCCTGCCTTGGGCTAGAAGACCTCCAAGGTCCCTTCCAACCCTACGATGATTCTATGATTCTATGGCGTTGCCACACATTAGTGCTGGATATGCATAATATTCATGTTACGGTTCACCTCCATACACAAGAATGCATTATAAGCCCAAATGTCTGACCTGGACCTTGACTAGATTTCAACATGGTTAATTCTAGACCTGTTGGCAACTGTGGCCTTGAAATTCTCCACATTATTTATGGGCAGTGAGATCATGGATATCATTTCATTGAATTTATTCAGATGAGGACAGAGTTTTCTTCCTGGGAGTATGTTCATTGTTATCAGTGACAGTAACATCATGGCTTGACTCATCATCACCATTACCATCATCATGCTAAAGGAAGCAAGGTTAGGCACTCTGTTTGGCAGCTTGATTGCCATTTTGTGCCTCCCATAATATCCTGGTCACAAAAGAATCAGGTAATTTGGAGAAGGGAATGGCAGCTTCTAAAAACAATGCTTGAGCATTATTTCATGAAACTACTGCAAAGTTGTCTTATTTGTACATTGAAAATAAAGACATACAAACAAAAATCAATGGGGTGGGTGTGTAAACCAGTGTTTTCTTAGAAAACAATCAACCGGGAAAGGACACCTACATTCTACCCAAAGAGTTTTAAAACCTACCTGTGATTAAACCTATTCCATAAATGCTACAGCATGTACCAGGTTAAAGACACATTTTGGTGCCAGATTTTGCAATACGAACCATCAGATCAAGACTCTTCCCTTTAAATTCTCTGTCAACGTGTACAAAAATAAAACCAGCAGAAGTGGCTGCCTGCCAGAAATTAGACAGTTTCCCACCAATACTCAACACTTGGCATTAAACCAGCCCACGTTCCCTTAACTGCTGAGCGCTATGGGATCAAAACCTAACCCCAAATGCAAAACACATATATAAAGCCTTCTCCGGTTTGATCGTCATTTCTTGGGCTGAAATGCTACATCAGCAGCTACAGCAGCAATGTATGAGTCATTGTGAAAAAGGCTGTAAAAACCAGGCACAGACAAAAGGACAGACTCCAACCTCACGACATCAAAATGTGCAGAAATGAGGTAGCTCCCTGCCAAATACCAAAATTGGTAGAAACAGAAGTCACAAGGGGAATGTGCCAAACCTCATAGAGGCAGCCCTGTGAGCCATAAAGTAATAATAACAAGAGGGAAAGTATCCTCTTTCACAGATGCATACAAAATAGTTCCTCTAATAGTCAGGGATCCAGACCCATCATTACATTTTTGCTATAAATTCACACACACCCCAGAAAAAGGCCACGGGTAAACTGTATCAAAAGTGGCTTCAAAGTCAGAGCATATGAGAATGATTGTGACTTTTATCAGCTTGGCATAAAATCTGCTAGACCTTGGCCAAAAAAAAGGACAACAGTCTACGAATGGTTCATTAGAATTGCCCCGGGGATCTGGATGCAGCAGAAAAGAGCTGTGGTGGAGAACTCAGCAATAGTGGCAGAAAAGTAGTTGCTGTCTCTTGCCGTCACTGGGCGCTTTTACATGACCTCTAAAATCCGCTGGCAACTTAAATTCAGACCAGAGGTCATGGGGGTCTTCTAAATGTTTGACCACTGGAAGTAGAAAACTCTGGGCCTTTCAGATGCATAGGACTTCAGTTTCCCACAATCCTTTATGAGTAGCTTTGCCAGATGTTGCTTCTGTGAGCTGAAGTCCACAACATCTGAAAGGCCCAGGGGTCTTTGCTCCTGGTACAGTTGGTGAGAAGGAGTGGAGAGGAGTAATTATGCCAAATAGCCCGGATCATTTCCATTCTCCAGAGATTAGCCTGGACTTCTCAAAACAACGTTCCACTTTTGCAACAGGACAGCACTTTGGGTTTCACCAACCCAACTGTCTCTCACAGGATTAACGGCTCCAAATATCTAAAACTTCCCCAGGTAGTAATCCTTGAATGACAAGAAAGAACCTAAATTCTCTCACTCCCCACCACCACCACCACCACCACGGTCACCACCAGAACAACCAGAAGAGAGCACCAAATCAAGTATAAGAACTGTAGTATGTGTTAAGTATGAATATGGGATGGCATGATTTTCAGTGGAACCATGAAGTCCTGGGCTGCTCCTGTCAAAGATTTATTGGCAACGGTTGGGAATTTCCTGACACTCAAAGAGTGGAACTCTACAGACATCAGATCTGAGACCACCCTATAACTGGCTGACAAGAAAGCAACCACAGGACAAAGGGCAGAATAGGTATGTAAATCTGCAGGATATCTGAGTCAAGGTTTAAATTTTTGTGTGCATAGTGTGCTAAGATAATTAAGGAAGGTTTAGCCCTGAAAATGAAAGTGCTTTTAAAACTGAGGCTTGAACACTAGTTTTATATAGATGATACAAAGCAATTAACTAGCTTTCCAGGTAAGCAAGGTCACTGTACCACAACCTTCTAACAGCTGATTGTGTATATGTTGCAATTCAGAAATATAGACGTGGGATTTGCAGGTTTTATGGTTTAAAGAATCTATAATTACAATATTCTGGCTTTCCGGGATTCTGTGATCCCAGCTACAGCCCTTTCTTCCTTCAAGCTCTGTAAACATTTAAATCATAACAATGATGTTATTATGTCAATATGCCAGATATTACCAAACTCGAGAATTACACTAGATGCAATAACAGATAAGCTTTAGAGATGGGCATGAAATGAAAATCTAGTGTTTCATTTAATTTAATTATTAACGAATTTTTAAAAGAATTTCTGAAATGAAATGAACCAAAACAAAATGATTTGTTACGCTATAAAATGGCTCCCCTGGGTCCTAGAGTCACCAAATTTGGTGGTAGCTTCCTTAGACTTTTCCCTTAAGTTTAAGCCCTCTAAATCTGGAGAAGTTTGGGGTACAGAGGCTGAGTTATTCAACTCCAAAGTGGCTCCCCAGGAAAAAAATCATTTACAATTGGAAAGTTATGTACTCGAAAATAGTGGTCCCAGGCATCTAGCAGCATGGAAATTATAGTGGAGCTTCCTCAAGCTCTTCCCTGTAAGCCCCCCCCCCCAAATTGAGAACTTTGGGGTTCAGGGGGCTCAGTTATTCAATTCCAAAGTGGGTCCCCCCTGGGGGGAATCATTTGTAATTGGAATGTTATGTATGTACTCGAAAATAGAGATCCAGGCATCCAGCAGCATGGAAATTACAGTGGAGCTTCCTCAAGCTGTTCCCTTTAAGACCCCTCCCCCTAAATTTGGTATTCCAAAGCACATTGGGCTATATCAGATCCCCTGTTGCAGTGCAACAGGCAGGTGATAAATATTGGGCCATGTCAGACCCTCAGGTATGAAGAGAGAGTGTGGACCTCCCTGTTATGTGCAAGGCAGGTCTTACAAACATACAGATGTATCAGACCCTCTGTTGCAGTGCACCAGGCAGGCAAGCAATAAACATTGAGCCATAAAAGACTCTCAGGTATGAAGAGAGTGTGGACCTCTCTGGTATGTCTAAGACAAGTCTTACAAACATTGCGCTGTATCAGACCCTTGGGTATAAGAGACCTTCCTGGTATGTCTAGGGCAGGGCAGGAAATATTGGGCCATCTCAGACCCTCTGGTGGCAAAGTGAAGAATTGTGTGGGAGGAATCAGCTGCAGGAAGGCTGTTTTGCAGTTCATACTGCTGAGTGGTGCACTACGGTTTGGGGGAGGAGAACCTCAACGCAGAAAGATTAAACCTGATAAAGGCCAACCTTTCCACGGTGCTTGGGTCCAGGCATGAGCAGCAAGACCTCAAAATGTCGCCAAGTTGTGAATACACTCACTCACTCTGGACGCTGGTGGGAGGGATGGAGAGGAGGTCCATGGTCACACTGGACAACTGGGGCCAGATCTTTGCCTTACTGGCCCAGGACCAGAGGGGATCTGCCATGGGAGGCTGGAGGGGCTTGCCCATGTAGCCCTTGCCCATGGCTTGTGCAGAGTCCTGCTCCTCTGAAGGCCTCTCCTCCACAGAGCTGGACACTGCCCAAGTGATGACCGAGGCCAAGTATGGTGCCTTACTGGGCCTCTGGTTGACACACTCTGATAGGGAGAACTCCTGGGATGAGCCCTCCGACTCGAGCTGGCGTCCTTGCATCCCTGGCAGCGCAGGCCCAACTTGCTCTTCTATGACCTTGCGTACCTCAAGGGACAGCTCTGCCTTCCATTCCTGAAGTTCTGCAAGGCTGCTAGCCAGGGACCCCTTGACGCAAGAATCACACAAGCAAGACAGCTGGTACACCCTGTCTCCGCATAGTGGATATAGTCGATTCTGGATGCCAGCCTGCAACCTCAAGACCAAGGCCTTGTTCTTCAGGAGAAGGGAGTAAGCCTCCGCAAGACAGGAAGTCAGGCCTCGGACAAGTGCATGGATCAGGGGGATGACGTGTCCCAGGCTGGCATCAAGACCACAGGGGACCTTAGTGGTCTCTTTGAAGGGCTTCAAGATCTCCACCATTTCAGACAGGGCAAGCCAATCAGTGGCACTGAAGTCCAACTCCCTACTCCCTGGCAAAATGGGAGTTGTGGACATGATGCCCTCCAGCAGGGCCTTCTGCTCCCCCAAGTGTGACACCATCTCAAAGATGGAGTTCCACCTAGTAGGCATGTCCTGCAGGAGGACGTGCTCTGCCAGCCCAAACTCCTCCTGCTTCTCACGCAGCTGGCAGGCAGCCTTCATGCTGCGTGAGAAGTGGCTGACCAGTTGCCTGCATTTGTCCAGGAGGGTCCTCATCTTCTTGGTGCCATCACACCAGTTCACCCTGGCTCCCCAACCAAAGGGCATCACGCACTATCCAGGTATAACTTGTGTGCCATACAAACGACGCCCTCGAACCCTGCTGTGGTTCAGCCTGGCCAATATGTTATGGCTAGCATCCATCAGCATATGGCCGTGCTTCACTTCCCCCTCGGGTGCCCACTCCCACAGTGCAGGCAGAAACAACTCAAGAGATGTTTCTGCCTGTTGCTGAGTCCTCCATGTTCCGTACCTGTAGCAGAACCACCCGATAGCTTGTAGGTTGAACGGGGGGGGGGGCTCCCCCTGCGGCCCTGCCTCTGATCCCATAACACCACCACACACGTCCTCCAGCTACCACCAGTAAGCCGTCAGGGGCAAGTACTCATGGTGCCAGCCAGTCCACATGTCAGAAGTGAAGTGGATCTTCTGACCTCTGGCCTGCGAGAGCTGGCCATGGATCATCTCCCTGACAGACTTGTGCAGGGAGGGCATCACCCTATGGCTCAGGGTTCTCCTGAATGGAGGCTCGTGCCAGGGGGCCAGGTACTTGAGAAGACGCTGGAATCCAGAGGATCCCACAAAGGACACAGGCAACTCGCTCAAGGCAACCATCTCAACCACCACACAAGTGGTCACCTCCTATGCCCTGCCTCTGGCCTGCTGGGCCATGCTTTCTGCACCACTAAAGGGCAACACATCATGCAACATGGCCTGCCTGGATTTAGTTCCCTCAGTAGTGGCGGCAGCAGTTCTTTTGGTTGGTGGTGGAACCTTCATTGCCCTGCCTTCTACTGCTCCCCTCTTCCTCCCATTTGGTGATGGCAGCAGCCTGGGCTGGTGCCTCTGCAGGTGTGTTCTCAGGGCACTCGAGGACAGGTGCCTGGGACTGAGAAGAGATGGGAGTATTAGAGGGGGTGCTGGCAGCACAGAAAGGAGCAGAGGACATACTTTCCTCCTGCTGCTGCTGATCATCATCATCATCTCCTTCTTCTCTGGCTGAGACCAACTCCTGTGATTCCTCAAGGTACAGCAGTGGTTCAGGTCCAGGAGAAGATCGCCAATTTCCACCAATCTTGGAGGGACTGTAGAGGAGCATCGGGGGATGCTTCCCCCCAGGTGTGGTGTCTCTAGATGCCTTGGGGGAATTTTATAGCCCAGTGTATTAACAAATCAAACATTGCTAAAATTCATCCTTTTGTATTCATCAGGAGACTCCATTTAAGACAAACACAAATCAATGAATGTTGACAAATGAGCCAAATGCATCAGAAAACATGATTCATTTTTCAATTCATTCCCATCTCTACTTGAAAATATATGGATGACACAGGCTGCTCCAACCTGGCTTAGTAACACACGCTAGGCTGCACTTTTATCAAGGACAAACTCTTGGATGACAGCTGTTTATGTAAGGGTCCACTTAGCATTTAGCTTCAGTACCTTCAGTGGCTAGAGGCTAAGAATAAAAAGTACAAAGGGAACAATGTCGATGGATAAAGTGTCCCAATGTCTTGAGTTGCTCTGATGGCCATTGCCCTTTAGACTCAACACCCTTGACCACCCAGGAGCCTGGAAGTGTGGAGATGGAGTCACAGCATGCAGTAACAGGTGTGAACAATAGAGGGCGGTATCAATGGAAGCATCAAGTGAAAACTCTGCACAAGCACAATTCAGTTTTGTTTGAAATCCTGAACCGAAGTTGAAAGATCTTGGCACAGTCAGATAAGAAGACTGAGCTACACAAAGGAAAGGCTCTGCCTGTTTTCCGCTCTTTATTTAGAGCTTTGAAAAGTTACTGCAGGGGAGTGGTATCAGGAGACAGAGATCTAGTCTCGTGCACTCCCAGACGCATCTGGTGGGGCCACCGTGAGGCACAGGAAGCTGGACTAGATGGGCCTTTGGCCTGATCCAGCATGGCTCTTCTTATGACTATAGTGTTCAGGATTCCTCACCACCACTACCAACATGGTTAATGGCTATGCTGAATGCCGTTTCCAGGTACTACAGCCTGAGAAAGAATTTCCCTTTATGAGTCTCAAGCTAACATTGTCCTTTTAGACTTTAGATTGAGCTTAAAAGCAAAGCAAAGCAGACTCTTCAGCTTATATACTGCCCCATAGTGCTTAAAGCACTCTCTGGGCAGTTTACAATTTATTTATGCAGGCTACACACTGCCCCCCCCCGGCCAACAAGCTGGGTACTCATTTTACTGACCTCAGAAGGATAGAAGACTAAGTCAATCATGAGCCAGCCACCTGGGATTGAACCTCAGGTCATGAGTACAGTTACAGTTGCATCAGTTTAACCATTGCGCCATGAGGCTCTTTACTCCTTCAGACGATACAACACAGGAAGCATTTGGCTTGATCAAGCCAAGATCCACCCAGCGACTCTCCCACAACTGATCCCTGGGAGCGTGTGTGTACTTCATGAGGCAGCCCCTCCACTCTGCCTAATGGTAAGGCCAGTCCCGCCTAGCACTCAGAGGCAAAGACCCGGCTGAATTGGATGGAAAGGGCAGGCACATTTAATATTATAGCTCCCAGAATGTGCGGTCATATGCCTTTGGGAAGATGAGAAGCTGACTATTAGGACTGTCAATGTCCTATGTAAATCACTGTCCAGTGTGGTAATGTAACCAGTGGCATACCGCATTTGACAAGGGATATGCCATGCAACTTTCATGACAGCACCATCAATACATTCATATAGGATAGTTATACCTCATCCAATCATAAAGCTAACTGAGCTATTGGCTCTCATTAAATCCTGCAGTAACAAATTCCAGAAGACGATTTATGTGTAGCATGAAAAAATACAGTGGTACCTTGGTTAACAAGTAACTCAGTTTACAAGCATTTCCATCAACAAGCAAAAAATTCTTTAAAAATTGCCTTGATCAATGACCAATGCCTTAATATATGAGCACCACAGGTCACCTGCCCACCACCGCCGGTCGCCCCCACCTGGGGGGGAAGCATCCTCTGACAGTCCTCTACAGTCCCACCAAGGTTGGTAAAGATTCATGTTTTGATGTCTGAGTTATATACCCCAAATAGCGCCCCCCCAGTAAAGTTCTCCCCCAGCACCTAGAGCAGTGGTAGCGAACCTTCGGCACTCCAGATTTTTGGACCACAACTCCCAGAACTCCAAGCCTAGATTGCCAATGGCAAAGGACTGTGGGAGTTGTGGTCCAAAATATCTGGCGTGCCAAAGGTTCGCCACCACTGACCTAGAGACTTCAAACTTGCAGAGAACCCTAACCCACGACCACCACTGCTGTGCTCCCCATGAAAGAAAAGGAGGAAGAGGTGAGCTGGGGTGTATGGGAAAGGAGAGGGACGCCCGGCACCTCGCCGCTGCCACCACCACCAACACCACTGAGGCCCTGGGAAGAAGCCCCTGGCCCACAGGACTGGCAGTCCCTCGCCTCCACAGCCAGCGGCTCCCGGCCAAAGCACATTTCCCCATAGGAAATAATGAAAACTGGGCCCCCAGAACGAATCATTTGAATTCCCCATTGTTTTCTTTGGGGAAATTTGCTTTAATACACAAGTGCTTTGCTTTACGAGTCTGCTTCCGGAATGGATTATGTTCGTTAACCAAGGAACCATTGTACTCCCCTTTGCCTGTCTGGAATGGAACTACTGCCCATTAGTCTCATTGAAAGACCAAGTAGCATAAGACTGATGGATCGCTCCATGGTCTAGGTCAGTGGTGGCGAACCTTTGGCACTCCAGATGTTTTGGACCACAACTTCCACAGTCCTTTGTCATTGGCAATACAGGCTTGGAATTCTGGGAGTTGTGGTCCAAAACATCAGGAGTGCCAAAGGTTCGCCACCACTGGTCTAGGTATTTGGCTGTGGAGCCAGAGGTTTGGAGTTTGCTTTCCTCACTGTGCCTCCTTGGCAACAGCTGGACTCAGTGATCCATAGGGTTCTTTTCAGCTCTGCAGTTCTATGATGATGATGATGATCATCATCATCATCACTAGACGGGGGAGCCCTTGTCCTCTCTTAATTTAATGCAATGATCCTGGGGCTCAGACAGAATACAAGGAGGAGGGAGGCCAAACAGAAGTTTTTGGAATTGGCAAGGGAACTGTAAATAAACTGGCAACGGTTGCAATGCTGTTGCATAAACAGGAACACTGTGCATAGTTCTTATCAGTCCATGTGGAAAGGAACTGGCATGGACCTCTCTTGACAAGGAAGGCCAAAGAGATTTCTCCCCCCCCCCCCGCCCCCATTACTACCTTGTAAGAATTTGAGGGAATTTTGTCACTGTGCTCATAAATCTCTCTTTTCTAGATAGGCAATGGCAGCTTAAAAACATAGCCGGCTAGTGGCAAGTCAATAGCTTAAAGCCTAAATCCAACACTATATGACAACACTGGGAAAGGCTTGCATGTTCTGGCCTTGCCCTGAAAACACACCTGCACCTTTCATGTGAAAGATGTACACAAAACAGTTTCATCTATTTGCACCAATAATAAAAATTTAGGACAAGGAAGAAAACATGGTAGCAACTGTAGCAGACCGAGAAAACGCCTTCCTTTCCCATTACGGTTCTAATTCCCTGGGCTACCGAATTTCTGGGTGAAAGGGGGATTCAAGTGCAGCCACAGGCGCATGGCTCTCTCACCGAGGTATTCTGGCACTGCACGCTGCTCGAGTTGAAGCGTACCGCTGGCACCCGCTGCTGGCGGCCTTGGATGCCCAAAACACACTCGTAGTTCTTCTGGCCCGACTGAGGCTGCGGAAGGTTCTTGGCACGCAAAGTAATGGGCTGCAAGACGCCTACCGGTATCAAGATCTCCCCGCCAGGGAGCAGCTCCGGACAACCCTACAGGAAAAGGAGAGATTAGACACACACGCTTGGCACAAGTATCACAGCGCAGCTCCTCGGCCCGCCTCTTGTGCTCCTTTGTATGTTGTCAGGGCACAGCAAAGACGAGGGGTCTAAATCCTAATTGATGTGCTGACCTCTTTCAGGACAGCAGGTGTGGGAAACAGAGGGTGGTGGTAGGCAAACCCCAGCAACTAAACCTATAACCATTGTTAACAGCCTCCTTCTTCCCACGTTTAGCCAGCAGAAAACCCACAGAGTTCTTAGTCCCCTTCCTTCCCTTTGATCCGCTCCCCACCCTCATTATTTTGACAACAGTGTGTTTGAGGAAGAGATCTAGCTGTTTATAAAGCCCCCACATACGTTTGTATGCCTTTCTGGTTGGTACAGACATGGTACTGGCCTCCCCATTTATTGGGGTAAAGACACCGCCACAATATGGACGCTGGATCTTTTTGACACAGTTCCCTTTGCCCATTTCATGTGCGAAGACACCTGTCAGCATCAATCATGGGAGCAGGATACGGGCTTTCTGCCCCCACCCCCAGGAACTTTTTTCTCCTCCTCATCTCCATGCCCTTTCCATCTCAAGGCCCATCCTGAAATGGGGATAAAACCCAGGGGCCTTGCTCTCGTCTCCTCGTTTTGCCTGGAGCGGGTGCACGAGAGATGGAGATGAAAGAGCCTGCTGGGCGCTCTCTGAGTCGCCATGGAAACCAGAGCCTGGTTAATTGCTCCTTGGTACCAGAGGCAAGGGGGGGAAGGGGGTAGGCTGGCCTGGACTACTCTGTTTACATGGCTAGCCAGGAGGCGGGGGGGGGGGCAGGGGAGGGCACCGGCTGGCTGGGAAGCAATAGAGGAAATGTGGTGCTGACCTGGAGAACAATCAAACCCCGGGTGCAACTTCCTGTCCAGACCTAATACAATGGGGTCAAGACAAAAGGCAAAGCCCCCGCTGTGGAAGACGGGCCTGGAAATATCATGGAAATATCAAGCGGCCTCTCTCTCACTCTCTCTCTCTCTCTCTCTCTCTCTCTGTGTGTGCGTGTGTGTGGCGCAAGCGTTCATACAGGTGTGCGCACATCCACACACACTCTCAGCTCATGCATGTCTGTGTGTGTCTGTGTCACGCAAGTGTTTCTTACAGGTGTGCACACATCAACACGCACACGCTCAGCTCAGTCCGGAGCAACTCCCATTTTGTCCCGGCCTCCATCTCAGCCCTGGCAGTTTGATAAGGAACGCTTTACTTCCCAGAGCCTCCAAGACTTTGGCCCAGACCGCTCCCACCTCTGGCCGCCACATCCGACCGCAACTCGAACGCCGCTGGCCCCTCCAAGGGAATGGCTATCAATTACCTCCCCACAAAGAACCCCCCAGCGTCTCCGGGTCTATTGATTCCGCTGACTGGGCCAGACGATTGATTGTGAGCGGGTGCCCCATTACCAGCCAAGGCCCCATTTCCCCCTCCCTCCTCCCCAGTATTGATCTGCTCTCTCCACCCAAGCACTTTAGTGCCGTTATTGGTTGCCAATACCTATTGCCACCTGCTGACTCTTCTCGGGTGACTGCGGACACCCCCTGGCACGGGTGGGGGGCGGGGGGCGGCAGGCCTTTCAACCAATATCTTTTCCACAACAGTGCTGAGGGACATTACTGGTTTGCCTATAAACAGGGCCACTTCCACAGATCTCAACTCCCATCTTATTTCTAAGCTGGAAGCCAAGTTTTTAGATCTCCAGGGGTTGGGCGCCATGATGGCACCTCCTAATGGCCAGAGGAAAGGAAAAACTATGATGCAGCCCAGGTCTCTCATCCCTTCATCAGAGCTCTAATTCCTTGCCCACCCCACTAACTTCGGTCTTTCTCTTGTTATTCTAAATTCTGCACAATCTGAAATAATCACAGAGAGAGAGAGAGAGAGAGAAGCTCCACCCTGATATATGAGAAACAATGCCCAATTTACATACAATTGCAGCACTGCAATTTTTTTCTGACACTCCAGCATCATTGGCAGTGCCAGGGGAGAAAGGGAAAAATATCAAAGCAGGATTTTTTTTTTTTTGCTGTTATGCAAAAAATTTAGAGCTCTAGAGAGACCAAAGAAAAGAGGTAATATTCTGGATCCAAGGCACATGTCTAGAGACTTCCCCTACCCCTACATCCTTCTCCCCCGACACTGCGGTTCAGAAGGGTGACGAAGTACTTCACGCCTATCAGATTGCGCCAAGAGAAGCTATAATCCCACTGATAAAAGCCCTATGGATGTCTCACTGTGCTCCCTCCTCTCCATACATCAGCAGAATGGGAACCTTGTACCTGAATGGATTTAGCAATGAGGGAACCTTGGATGACCTATATGTCTGGTCTTGGTCATACTGAAGAAGTCCTTTCAAGGGGGTCCCTGGGGAGGCTTCAAAGTCAAGGTGTGTGTGTGTTTGTGTGGAAAGAGGGAATCTCACACTGCCAGGCCTCCTCTCACCTCCGTGGTGTTGACTCGTCCCTCTAGGAAGAAGCACTTGGCAACGTTGTGGGTGCAAGTGTGTCTGTATTTACACCAGTGGCAAGGATAGTGGCTGCTGACACACGACAGACACCTGTGAGAGAGGGGCAGGAGTGACAGAAGAACAGTTCACAAGCAGGAACAAACAGCATTATCCATCTCCTGCCACATAAAATGCCATTTCCCCCACCCTTTTCCCTCCAAGATCTTTCTTCCCTATTCCCATTGTTCTCCTTAAGGATGTGAGGCTCCTGGGAAGTGAGACGAGGAGGGGAGGGGCAGACCGAAAGACTGATTGAATCAGCTCCCCAAGTCCTGCCAAAGCCATCTGCTGGCTGCCGAGACAAGCCCTGAGGGAATGTTGACTGAAGCCCCCTGCCACAAACTGACCTGACGTGGCAGGGCCTGCCCCAGTGTGGAGAGGGTGGGTGCGTGCGTGCGCGTATGTGTGCGTCCTGTGCACATGCATGCACCCAGGCACACTTCTTAAAAAATTACAAAAAGCTTTGAAAACTATGCTTTTTAAGGAGGTTTATGGCGACCTTCAATTTAATTTAATTTACTTATTTCTGCTGTCACTTTTTTTCTCTCTCCCCGTA
Organism: Phrynocephalus versicolor; assembly: GCA_023846285.1. Taxonomy (NCBI): domain Eukaryota; kingdom Metazoa; phylum Chordata; class Lepidosauria; order Squamata; family Agamidae; genus Phrynocephalus; species Phrynocephalus versicolor. The sequence goes on along the minus strand of JAHTLZ010003468.1, from coordinate 2,666,426 downwards.
TGTCCTTGCTGCATCTTGCTGAGGGTATTCCCCCTCTTTTTTGCTCATATTGTTATTGTTAACTTGATGTTTTTTATTCTGTAAACTGCCCAGAGTTCCTGATGAAAGATGGTGTGGTATAAAAATGAAATAAATAGATAGATAGATAGATAGATAGATAGATAGATAGATAGATAGATAGATAGATAGATAGATAGATAGATAGATAGATAGATAAATAAATAAATAAATAAATCTCAAAGGTGGCGTGCAATTTCGCCTCATAAAAATGCGACAGCCAGTGTGCCAACTCACAAGGACCTGAAGCAAGGCAGCAAAGTTAGCTCCCTTCTGCCTCACAAACCCCTCGGCTCTTCTGAATTCTCAAAAGGACAGGCAAAAAGGCTGAGGGCTGGCCCAAACACCAAAGTAGTCCTTTCCCTGAATTCCTGGCCATAGGTGCTGGTGAAAGGATGATATGTTTCCACATGGTCAGCCATCCTTGGTATTGTTACAAATGCCCCCACATTCAAAACGCAGTCATTCAAGACTCCAGGGCCTCAAGTTTGAAATTCATTCTTATCTCCTTCCATGGTCAGAAAAACAAGTTGAGGAGCTGTGTAGCCATCACAAAAAAACAAATACAAAGTGGAACAGGTGACACCTTTAGGCTACGAGAAAAATAGCAAAAATATTGCTAATATTTCGAGGGTGAAACCCTCTTCCTCAGAGTAGTACCAATGGATTATAACATGGCAAAAGATGGATTTGCCAGGAATTATTTCTTAGATGTAAGATCCTTGGCAAGATGGGGGAAAAGCCAGGCAGTTTCTTAGTTGATGCTGGGAACTTGGATGTTCTCAGGCTGCATCCAAATTGAAGGGAGGGAGGTGTTTTTATTGCCCCAGTTCTTCCAAAGACATGTCATGGCTCGCATACACACATTCACACCTCTCCTCAATGTGGCTCATTGAGGCCAATGGCCCTTGCCTTGTCAACGAAGGGGGCCAAAATTTAATGGTCAGAAATAATTTAAACTGTAGCCTTTCTGAGACAAGGACTTGCCCTTACCCACTACGCACGTCTTTATGTTGCTGTTGTGACTACACTGCTGATATTAAGTATTCCTGAAAGCAAAGATCTTGAGCCTTACCTGTGATAGAGCAGAGGGTCATAAACTACCCAGTATTTACCAGGGTATTTAATACCTAAATACTCCCTCCTACAAGGCCCTATGTGGCTCTTGTCCCTTTTTTATTCTTACAGCAGCCTTGTAAAGCAAGGTGAATAGAATGACCTTGACTACATGAAAATAATCCAGGGAGAGTCACAGACGAATGGAGCCTTGAACCCTCCTTTCTGCGGCCCTAAACCCATCATTCAAAAATGACCGGCTACGTGGGTCGTATGGGTAAGGGGATACCTATCCCTTCAACCTGCTCCCGTCTTATACTTTATGGAGAAGATATACCTTCCCCTTAGAACGTGGCAGGGTTTACCATGAGAACAAATTATCCAAGCTTAACTATGACTGAAGGGAAAAATATCAAGGCAAGTCAGCGTGGACAGGGATTTGGGAGATAGAGGTTCTTGTCCCCTCTCTCGGCCATGAAATGTACCTTGAGCCAATCCTGCTGTCTCTCTTCCTGACCTAACGTACAAGATTGTTATGAAGATAGCACGAAGGAGGAGGAGGAGAACCAAACCAGCCATTGAGCTTGCATGGTTGTCTATCAGTGTAGCTATTCATAAAGAAGGGGGTGTGGTGAGGCCCCTCAGCTGTTCAAATTGGAGCCACCTCTAGAGACTGGTAAAATGTGTACCCTCCCCTAACATGCACGTTACCCTAATACTCACGTGCGCAGAAGGCTACAGTCATAAAAGACAAAGTCTGTGCTGGCAAATTCCACACCCGTCTCCTTGGAGAGAAGTCGGAGCTTAACTGTGCGAACATCACCTGAAATAGTGATGGTGGAGTGTGAAAATGTAAAAAAAAAAACAAAACGATGCAATTTCACTAAGCACCTACTCACAGGTTACGGTTCACCAATTAACCTAGAACAAATTTAATTATCACCCTCCAGTTCCACACACAGAATCAGTATGGCAGACTAAGGTCATCTCTTCACACATAGGCAGGTACTTGTGAAGTAGTGCTGTGTTGGTTCATTTCCCCCCCCTTTCATTTGCCAGCCACAAGTAGGAATTTTTTTTTAAAATAGGGAACAAAGAACCACCCTGTCAAGACAACATTTGGGTCATATCCACAGCTATCTCTATGGTGTGCAGCTGTGCAAGCGCTCACTGCTGCACCCCCACCACCCAAACGGTGTTCCTCTCCCTTAGCACATTCACAGCATTTCCAGCCCATTTTGTTCCAGTCATGACGGAACCCCATGTGGGGAATGGAGCCTTGCCCACCAGAGATGAAAATGAGAGGGAACACTGATATTGGTTATTCTGCATTTACAACAGGCATGTCCAAACTTCAGCCCTCTGAGTCCTGATGTTTTGGGCCACAACTCTCAGAATTCTAAGCCTGTATTTCCAATGGCAAAGGACTGTGGGAGTTGTGGTCCAAAATATCTAGAGGGCTGAAGTTTGGACATGCCTGATTTTACAACAATTTAGTAGGAACAGAGACTGCTTTAGAGTGTCTTTTTTCCAGTCTCCAAGTTCCCCAGAGCTTGTGAGGCTTACATCTCTTGTATTTCTTACCATTGCCCACTCTAGCTAGCAAGGACTGGGAAGAGATACCCCATCCAATAACGCTGGACATGGAAAAGCCTGCTTCGAAGCATTCCAAGTGCTTCACATGTAACAGCCCCTGGCTGTAATCCTTTACAACAGCACAGTATAAGGCAAATTAGTGATATTATTATTATTATTACCCCTCACTAAAACCAGGGGAAAGGTCATCTGAGGCTGAGCGCAGCGTTCCGCAAAGTCACCCAATAAGTTTATTTTGCTTTGTTTTTGAGGCAAGATTAAAACTGGAGAACTGCTCTGAACGAATAGCTCAAATCTCTTTGCACCACAACCTACACCAGTTTCCTTTTTGCCTCCATGCACTCACCGTACTCCCCAGGGGGCTCATCCCTCAAGGTAGGAGAAAGGCAGCGGATCCCTCCGTCCACCTGGAGCTGCCCCTCACTCTCTCCAAGGCTCTCAAAGGAGCACATCACACCAGCATTCAGGTCTGGGACATAGCGAACTGTCAGCTGAAGCTGAAAACAGAACAAAAAGAGGTACAGTACATCACTAAAGAGATTAGTAGCTTTGGTGACTAGGAAGGAAGGAAGGAAGGGACTATGTTTGTGTGGGTAGGTGGGCATGTAAACAGAAACTGTCCTCTGTAGGAAGGGCTGAAAACTAATATAGCAGCAAAAATCAACATAAAGTTTTCATGGTTTCCTTTTTTTATAAACGCCGGCCCTCCTGATGTTTTGGACCACAACTCCCAGAATTCTAAGCTTAGATTGCCAATGGCAAAGGACTCTGGGAGTTGCAGTCCAAAACATCTGGAGGGGCGAAGTTTGGATGTGCCTGGAATAGCGGTTCTAATCCAGGGAAGCCAAAAAGGGGGAGGTGGGTGGGGGAGGGGGGCAAACAAACCTAACACTTCCAGTCAGGAGATAAAGCCCTGATTCAAGAGACGGTATGGGCAAGAGACAGAGTCCTGACTTTTTAAAATTAATCTGTACATGTTATTTTGTTTTCCCTAGGCAGGGAATGTGGACAGGAAGCAAGACCAAAGCCTTTGGGCGGCAATTCAGACTTCTAAGCACATACCAGCACTTACCTGGCAGATGTTTGGAATGCATCTTGGCAAACATGTGAGCTAGAGATTGTTATGGAGTTGAGTTGCACAGGCAGGACCCTATTCTCCAGGCACAGACATGACTCACACTTCATGGGCAACACATGAGGTACTGGAATCAACTCCCTTGGGCACAAGTTTTAACAAATGTCGCCAGTGGTGATGATGGTGGACAACGATAATTATGAACCACAAACATGGTTTAGCTGGCTCAACTAATTATGCTAATTTTCCAAAGATCATTTTCCACCTGTGCAGTGGAGGCCGTTAGGACCCTTGATCGTTGTCTGGCTGCGGTGCTGGACTGGACCAGGACCCACAGGCTCAGGCTCAACCCAGGCAAGACCGAGGTTATGTTCTTCGGGGGCTCGTCGGAGGGGTACTGTGGCCCTCTTCCCAGTCTGGGTGGGTCCGCCCTCCAGCTGGCGCAAAGAGTGAGGAATCTGGGCGTTGTCCTGGACCCGGATCTGACCCTGGAACCTCAGGTGTCAGCCGTGGTCAGGTCAGCCTTTTACCACCTTAGGCTTATCGCCCAGATTCGCCCGTACCTCGATGAGGGCTCCTTGAGGACTGTGGTACAGGCACTGGTCATGTCGAGGCTGGATTATTGCAACGCTCTCTACATGGGGCTTCCCTTGAACCTTGTTCGGCGATTGCAGCGGGTCCAGAATGCGGCGGCCAGGCTGGTGGTTGGCGCGCGCCGTTATGACCGTGCCACCCCCATCCTGGCTCGCTTGCACTGGTTACCCGTTGCCTCCCGAATAAGGTTCAAGGTGTTGGTTTTGGCTTACAAAACCCTCCATGGCTTGGCCCCGGCTTATTTGGCGGAGCGCCTTCCCCGACAATCAGCCTCGGCCCGACCCACCCGCGCTTCGGAGGCCTTTTCACTAAGGACGGTCACCCCGAGGGAGGCTCGTAAGGCTGGTACTCGTGGACGGGCCTTCTTGGTGGTGGCTCCATTCATGTGGAATAAACTTCCTAGTGACCTGCGGCGGGCTCCATCGCTTGCAGCTTTTAAGAGGAGTCTTAAGACCTTGCTCTTCCAGGAAGCTTACGGCGATGTGTAAGGACCCAGTCCGATTTTTTTTTTTTTTTTTTTAGTCCCGCCTTATTACTCTTGGACTGTGTTGGTTTGTTAATTGTCGTTTGGAAATGATTTTTATTTGTTTTATTCAGATGTTGTGCACCGCCCAGAGTCCCCTTTGTGGGAATGGGGCAGTATATAAGTGTAAATAATAAATAAAAAAATAAATAAATAAAAGGATTTGAATGGCCAAAATGCTTCGTGGGCCTATAGAATCAATGGCTATTGGGTGAGTCAACTCCTCTGTAAGTTCCATTAATTCAAATGCGCCTACTCTAACTGCAACTCCCCAAATCCTCATTGGTTCAATGGGGTTCCTCCACTACCAAGGTTTTTTGGCCCATATTCAAGATAGCTGGCTAGCCACAAGAAGCGTTCCTTTCAATTTAGGATCGCTCAGGAGTTGCCAGGTTACTTTCACAGTGCCTTCAAAGCATTCAACTCTAGAATAGGCAAGGCACTTGAGCATGGTCATCCTACCAATTCATAATAATTGGCTTCCTAATTTTACTCATAATAATAAGTGCATGCTGTCAAGTCAAGTCTGACTCATGGTGACCCTCTACAGGGTTTTCAAGGCAGAGGATGCTAAGAAGGGGTATTCCTGTCTGCTGGAGAGATCCTGGGTGTTGTGCAGCCTGCCCAAGGCTATGCAGGCTGGCTCTTCTGGGATGCACAGTGGGAAAATTTCTCTTATACCCAGAACTGAAAAAAGTGGTAGGCTGCGTAATTCATTGTAACTGCATCTGGAGCAGGTTTAGAGATGGCCTTGTAGTCTTTATCGTATCCATTCATACAATTTGATGGTATTTTTCTAGAATATCTTTGCCTACCATATGCTCACCAAATAGAAACTTGCTTTTTTTTAAAAAAAAAAAACCTAATAGAGATGGATACAAACAAAAGAGTAGTGCTTTATTTTTTTCATTTCTCTATTACTATAATGGCTTTTAAAAAAAACACACAATAAAACAATATAAACTAATTCATTATAGCATATGGGTCTGCTCCCCTAGGTTCTAAAAGCACCTACTTTTGTGAATAGCTCAAGAATCAATATAGTAGATTACACATTGAAATATATACAGTATCTAGAAAGGTCAGACCTAGGAATGGATGATGTACCACTAAGATACAGTGATCTGTCTGGGAAGAGATAGGCTTTCAGATATATCAGTGTAGAGGATGATTTGATGGTGACTGGGAAAGATCCCATGCAAAAATCATACGAAATCAAGAGGATATGGTAAGATCTAGCTTCTCCAGGAAGGAGTGGATGGGATCCGGGACTCACCATAATGCTGGGCTCCGTCACCGAGATGTTATTGGGCTCTACAAGCAGCTGCACGCATTGCGCTAGAGCCGCTGTGAACCGGTGAGGCTCTGCAGCTCGGGGGCACTCGCTTTCTCTACAGCACCTGTGGCACAGAAAGCAGAGAAGATGGGAAAAGAAATGGGTGCCCTCCAGCCTCCCTGCTGCCCATGAGACGGAAAAGCCAGATGTTAGCAAGAAATGGCAGAAGAACAGAACTTGCGTCAGAGGCACGCCACCGAGGGAAGCTCATGGGACTTGGCAGCCGGGGGGGGGGGTGGGGGGGGGGAGAACGACCGATGGCATCTGGGTCCAGTAACAAACAAAGGCACGACCGGTGGGGGTGCGGCGGCATCAGGGACTGGCAACCGAGGTCTCTGGGTGTGGGCACAGAGGGTGATGTGGAAGGGGGGGGGGACCTAGGGACTGTAAACACAGACTTGCTGCTGCTCCAGGGCCCTGAAGGCTTGCTAGCACCGGAACTGAGGATGCTTGTGGAACCGGGGAGGGACGTGGTTGGCTTGAGAAAGACCGAATAGCGCAGGCATGGCCAAACGCCGGCCCTCCTGATGTTTTGGACCACAACTCCCAGAATTCTAAGCTTAGATTGCCAATGGCAAAGGACTCTGGGAGTTGCAGTCCAAAACATCTGGAGGGGCGAAGTTTGGACGTGCCTGGAATAGCGGTTCTAATCCAGGGAAGCCAAAAAGGGGGAGGTGGGGGGGGGAGGGGGGCAAACAAACCTAACACTTCCAGTCAGGAGATAAAGCCCTGATTCAAGAGACGGTATGGGCAAGAGACAGAGTCCTGAATTTGGGCCTGAAACTATATATATAAGCCGCTCTCCCTTTTCTCTCCTGCCTCCCTCTCTCCACCGTGCTGCATGAGAGTGGGCGGGTGGAATGCCACCTCTTTTCCCGCTCTCTCCACCTTACTCCTCAGTATCACCACACAGCTCTATATTAAGCCAGGAGGTGCAAGTTGCTGTGCCAGGTGCTGAGAGTGTGATAGGAGACTGAGAAGGAATACAAGGAATATATATTTTTGAGGGGGGGGGAGCATTTACTAGGGCAGAGCAGTCACTGCTGGGTAAGTGGGGGGGGAATGAAGGGTTTCCTTTCACCCTCTTCCTGCTCCGTCTCCCCTTTCACCCCTGGCTCCACACATCCATTGCTGAAGCAGCAAAGGACATGCCTCCTCCAAATTCATGTCCAACACGGCCAAGGAATAGGGCCGGCCCCTGCAAAACTCCTCCTTGCCTGCTTCCACATTTCATGTGCACCCGGTCTCGCCTGATTTCGGAAGCTAAGCAGGGTCGGCCCTGGTTAGTACTTGGATGGGAGACGACCAGGGAATACCAGGTGCTGTAGGCGCCTGGAGGAGGAAATGGCAAACCACTCCAGTATCCCTGCCAAGAAAACTCCATGGACATGGGGTCACGAAGAGTCGGTCAGGACTGTAATGACGCAACACACACAGTGGGTTACTAGGGGATTGGGTGCATGTGTGTGTGTGTGTGTGTGTGTGTGTGTGTGTGTGTGTGTGTGTGTAAGGGAAGAAGAAACCTCTGCCCTCCCACTCTTCCCTCAAATCAGGGCACAACAGCTCCTGCCTCCTCCTCTCCACCTCCACCTCCCTCTGACTCTTCTCCCTCCTGGTTAGCTCACAGCACTGGCAGATTTAATAGGATTAAGCCTCCTGCAGAGTCTAGATAAGGGAGAGGAGGAGGGAACAGAGGGCACAGGAGGAGGGAGAAGAAGGGATATAAACCCGGCAGCCTCTCCCCTCCCTGACCTCCCCTTCTCTCCCCCCCCCCCAATGTTGGGGGCAGTGGAAAGAATAGGACCATTGCTTGATCGTGGATTCCTTCCCTGCCAATCTGCTTATTTTGGGAAGGGGAGAGGGGGGTAAGAATGGACTCTCTCACCTGTTGTGGAGGACACACCAGCCACAGTGTGGGTCTTTTGAACCCAGGCATTTGGCGCATGATGTGTATTGTTCACACTTCTCTACTGGAAGCCGCACCACCTAAAGGAAGAACAAAATTGCTATTATGTTCAAAGGCTAGAACCCCCCCCTCCTCCTCCTGGCCCCTCCGCTTGCTCCCATATCCTGTCGGCGAGAACAGCCTTTCCCACGCTCACCTCCACCAAGGCTTCAGTGCCTTAACAAACATGTAGCATGCCAAAATGAAACCCTCTTATGTCAGGAATAATTTAAATAACAATGAACCAGGTACAGCACTTTTTGTAGCACCTCTAAAATGCTGACTTGCATGATTTCTAACAAAGGAAGAGACACCTGTTGAATTAGCAACCGAGCCCGCCGCTCTTATACCCTCCCTCTCAGCTTGGAGTACACCAAGTCTTTTAACGAAGAAAACCAATCTATGAAATGCTAACTTGAGAGGAACAGTAGGCCATTACCAGTTTAACTAGCTCCTGATTATTTTAACATTTACCCATAACTTCTACAATTACAGTGATACCTCGGATAATGACTGACCTGGATAACAAATTTTTCAGATAACGACTGCAAATTTCTGGGTATAGGACTGCCTCTGATAACGAATTTTCTCTATGGGCTGCCTCGGATAATGAATTTTCCTATGGGCTGCCTCGGATAACGAATTTTCCCTATGGGCTGCCTTGGATAACGAATCACAATTCTAGGTATAGGTCTGCCTCAGATAACAAATTTTCTCTATGGGCTGCCTCGGATAATGAATTTTCCTATGGGCTGCCTCGGATAACGAATTTTCCCTATGGACTGCCTCGGATAACGAATTTCCAGCATGCATCAGTAAAAAAGAGTTATCCTGGGTGGCATTGCATCTGTACCTTTAAAGTGCACTTTATAAAGAGTTTTGAGCAAAAAAACCCACGTGTCTGTGCCTTTTTCCTAGGCTCCGGAACGGATTAATAGGTTTCCCATTCATTCCTATGGGAAACCATATTTCAGATAACGACGTGATTCGGATAACGACTAACCTCGGAGAACGAATTACCGTCGTTATCCAAGGTACCACTGTATTTATTTTACTTGTTCTCCTTCTAAGTGGGGGGGGAGCTGTCATTAGCAGTGAAACAATGAAAAGAGCCCAGGACGCAGCCAAGAGGAGAGGAGCTGTTCGTGGCAGCAAGAGAGGATGCTATTTTATTTTCGCTCCCTAGCACAAAACCCAAACCAAACCTGGACAATTCATTTGCTGCACCACTACATATAGTGGCATGGTAGCACAGCAGACTAAGGCTCCGCAAACGGTTGGCTGCAAAGTCGGCAGTTCAGCGGTTCAAATCCCGGGTGCCACGCAGCAGAGCGAGCTCCTGCTGATAACCCCAGCTCCTGACAACCCAGCAGTTCGACAGCATGTAAATGCAAGTCGAGAAATAGATTCCACTGTAAAAAGAGGGAAGGTAAAACAGTGTTTCCTTGCTGCCCTGCCAGCCACATGGTCACGGACTTGCACAACACTGGCTCTTTGGCTTAATTACGGAGATGAGCACTGCCCCTAGAGTCAAACACAACTAGCATGCATGTACGGGGGGAACCTCTTTACCTTTTAAATATAGTAGAGTCAAATTGCTTTGGCTCTATATCTATATATCCAGAACAAGTTCCTAAGTATGCAGAGAATCAAAGGATTCATACAGTCCATCAAGGTGTCCTGCATCATTGAAGTCCCTTAATTCAGAGTTTCTATTGCTGAGATGTTGACATGTGGCTCTGTAGCTATTTATTGCTGCACTTCCCTATGGCACTGGATCAGTGCTCTCTAACTGGAATGAGGACCTAATTCTTTATTAATTCCTCTCATTCCAAAAGGACAGCCCATGGTGTTGGAAGAATTCGCGAACAATTGCTGGGGGAAGAGGGAAGGAGATATGCAGATCGGCAACAAGGCATAACTGAACAGGTTCTTAGATCAGTGCTTTAGGGCAGCATTCTCCAATCTGGAATTTCTCACTTAATTGTTGGCTTTGTAGTCCAAAGCCTGTGACTAGTGCCATATTGGGGGGAAGCCTTTCAAGCCTGTTTAAACCACAGAAAATGCTAGTCTGGAAAAAAAAAAGAAATAACAGGGGAATGACATCAATCAATGTGATATATCATTTTATCCTCCCATGTTTAAATGTCAGCCAGCCTTCACTCAGTAAAAAATGTTGATATTTATCTGAATTAACTGAGGTTTTTTTTGCATTGTAAAATTAGAAACTCTTATAGTATATCAATCCAAGTGCTGCTCTCAGCACCCAGTGCTGTTTCACACATACTTTAGCTTTTGTGTAACTGGTTCTCTCCTTTCCTGGACTCTTCAGACCATTCATCCCTCCCTTTGCCTCTGTCTTCAAATCACTCTCAACACAGTTCTAGAGATTTTGCCTTCTTACTCACAAATACTCAAAACACCTTAATCATAGATAGATGTGTATGTGGAGTCATACTGTTTCACCCTCACCAGCAGGCAAAGGACATACATGCTTTCTAAAAGTCCACGCACATTTGGGCGGTCGTACAATGTTTGCAGGGCAGCTTAAAACCAGACATGGTAAATAAATTCTGGGACTTGGATGTGCCTAAACTAAAAAGGAAGCATTTAGCTTGTTTGAGTTTGCACTTCCCAAACATTGGAAGATCCACCCCCTCCCAGCCAGACTGATTGCTATTTCCCCAAGGATGACTCTGAAGGAACTAAACATTTCATATGCATACTGGCATCTTGTACTCCAGGCCTAAAGCCTGGATTAAATCAAAGAACTATGAGGTAAATTCAGCTTGATTACTTTTCCTTTCTCGTCTAGAATTAGGCTTCTCTAGTCTGGAGCTCTCCAGAGGATGTTGGACCTCAACGCCTGGAATTCCACACCAAACACAGCTGGCAGTAGGATCCTGGGATTTGCAGTCCAACATTTCTGAAGGGCCCACGGTTGTGGAAAGCTGCTTCAAATACCTATCCCTTCAGCTCCCCCTAGCCAGAAAACCACAGGAGGGATCTGTGGTCTTCCCTAGAAATCTTACCCCCACCCCACCCCCAACCCCGTTACTAATGAAACTCACCTGTCTCTGACTGAGAAGATAGAGATATCGCTGGTCAGGGCTGAGGACCATGTCACGCAGCAGGGGCTCCCCAGGCATCACGGCCACAGACTCATAGAGATGGGCCTCATTTGGATTGTCCACACGCACCTGTGGGGTGTGATGGCATGAGCAGAGATAGCTGTACTCCAGATTTCAATGATGTAAAAAAAGGGTGCACAACCTTGCCGATCCTGTGTGCCCATCAAGTTGAGGCTTACGCAAACAAGCACACGTAGGTGCATACCAGAGCTTCGATGGACAATATTAAAAGCAACAAGTCATCTTCAGTGAGAGACCTTTCCCCCTAAATAGAGTAGCCCAAAGTTACATTTTAAAAGAAACACAATGACTTGGTAGGAAACAGTGCAACGTTCCCCAGTTTAAAGTAGCTTTGGATGACATTTAAATAGCATTTGGATTGGTGTTTTTCAGGTTTTCTTGCAGAGCTGAGACCTTTCCTGCAGACCTTAGACTCAGATGGCCATGTCCTCATCTTTTTAATACAATTGTTCACTCATTTCACAGCCTTTTATACAGATTTTCCTGCAAGTCAAGGACTTGTAGCCACTCAGGGTCAGAAATGCAAATGCGAGTCAGAATGGAAAACATAACAAAATTTCATGATATAATTTGTTCACTGTTCACATCTCAGGGTGTGTGTCTGTGTTTGGCAATTGCTCAGCAAAATTCATTTTTAAGGAAAAAACGTGCATACTGAACAATATACCGTACAGGTTTTTAAAATGTAAAATGTGTGGGTTTTTTTTTTTGTGAAAAAACACTTTTTTCCCCTACTGCTTCTGTCAACTAAGACAACTCCTGCTCCTCTTTCTCTCATGCAGGAGTGAAACATTTCACACACACACACAAGTGTCAAAACACCTTTTTTGTTATTGTTGGGGCAAAAAAAAATGTGTGAGCACTTCTTACATCCTTACTCAGGACACAGAAACTCTTCCCTCTGGAAGCCAGAAGCCTTCTTCTGGGGATCTTTTGTCATAAAAGTTAGCTTCACAATGACAAGAGTTAATCTGGATTGAAACTGAGACCACACATTGGGTGGGCAACCCACTGTCTCTGCGTTTGCTACTTTTGTAACATGCTGTTGACTGATTCCTAAGCGCAAAATGCACATTACTTACCATGTTAAGTTAGAAACATCACATGCCCTTGACATCTGATCTTTCCAAATGGTCCCACATACAAGAAGAAAAGGGTCAGCCCCCACATGTGACCACTTGTTTATCTTTGAAAGGGGAAGGCTTCATCCTTCTGTATGAATAACCCATGGGTTTTGTACACTGGAGGATGAAATGTCACATGAAATATTGCTCAAACCCACAGTTCCCTATTTGCCAAGCGAAAATGTTACACGCCTTTTTGTTTGCAGGGTTTTCTTCTTTGACACGCAACGGGCCAGTCCAACGGGCAACCCACCAAAGACAGCCAGCCCCTCAGCCCCCTATTTTGGCCAAGCTGGTGGCTTAATGGGGCTTGGCTGCCTTTCTGGAATTGCAAACACATACAAACAGAGGGATTCTTTATCAAGGATCCGGAAGGCCATAATAAAACAGACTTCTCCAATCTGCCATGCTGGTAGAGGACGATCAGAGTTGGAGCCCAACACATATGGAAACCCTCAACCTGGAGAAAGCGGCCAGAGCAGTCAGGCTAAGTGCTCCTTGGCGAGACACAGGTTGAACTGTGGAGGCAAGCGTCATGCCAAGTTCGAACATTTATTTACGCACATCCCAAATCAGTGGCCAACTGTGGTCTTTTAGAAAGGTGGATCCTCCTCTGAGAGAGAACAGTCATCTCTTTGAAAATGTTCACTGTTTGAACGGCTGTCCAGTCTGTCAAGAATATTATTGTGAGTGATTTTTTCAACTTGCAATTAGAGATATAGAGTCCAGCTGTGGACTGAAGCAAGCTCGGTAACGTGGCCTTGACAGGAAGGCAAGTGTCCAAGGACAAGGAAGCGTAGCTCAGAAGCATGGATGAAAGAAGCATTATGATATGTGATGTAAAATAAATATGTGATTGGAAGGAGATGCTATATATACCTTATGCATTGCAATATGTTCTTGCTGTTTAGCCAGGGCTGTTTAGCCAGTAAGCCTGATGTGTTGGCTGTGATAAGGAAGAGTAGCAGGATTGTTTATGCTACTGGATGTAAGTCTGGAAACCAATGGAACCTGTATATATTTTGTAAATAGACTGCAACAGAAAACCAGCAACGGAGTCTGTCATATTTTTGCCTCTAATCCTTGACATTGCTGCAATGCTGCTAACTGAGGTTAGCTCCTCATACATTCCTTGACACAGTCCAGGTCAGGTTTAAAAATATGGAACATTAAGGAGAGAGATTTGGGACCCGAAAATTGCCCATCCATGGCTGGTACCCAGGCAGCAACATGAGTCACCTAGCCCCAAATCTTGTCGATAATATGTTTTTTTAAAATTCTGTTTGAATTCCAACAGGCTTCTCTTATTTCAGATGAATGCATATATAAATCAACACACACACAAACACACAATCTCATATGAACCAGTACTTTCCTCTTCATGATTCATAGTCCTTTTGTTTGGTGGTGTGCAAGTAGCTCTCTCTCTCTCTCTCTCTCTCGAGTATTTTTACCCCACCTTTCTGCTTGGAAAAGGACCCTGGACTATAGGGGGCCAGGAGTTACAGGAGGATTGTCCTAATCTAGACCAGTGGGTACCATTTCTAATGCAGGAAAAACATGGGAACCAGGAAGATTGTGTGGCTCTAATACCAAGCACTGAACACTGCCTGCGTTGAGGGTGGTTGACTGGAGCAACTCAGCTATTTTTACATGTTTTCTATTTGTTAGTGAGATTTTAGTTGAAGCTGACAATCCTACATTGCATAGATTTGCTTTTTTTTTTTTTGCAACTTTGTGATTCTGCTTGGCTTTGCGAATTAAAAATAGGCATAAGATTTTACACACAAGAGGAGAATTGCAGAAGTTAATCAGGACAACTTCCTTGCAAGTGGAGCTGTGATTAAAACTCCCAAGTCTTTGTACTATGCTATTTTCTGAAGGGAAGTATTTCTTTGGCATGTTAACAACACCGGCTTAAGTTTGTATTCTGGTCTTTCAAATACTATAGAGAAAGCTTTTAACATTTAAAGTCCTGCTGTGAATTACTGGTAAATGTAAAACAATCAGAGCGGATCTTGAGACAATTTGTAGGACCGATCCTATAAAGCCAACATTTTTATAAATGCAACAAAGTGCCCCCACTCCTTTCCTCTCCTGGGTGCCCCATAAAAGGAATAGATGGGATGCACACACCTAATTCTTTATAGCCACCATGGAATAGAGGAGCCAACAGTTACTGTAGGTTTGCACCAATTTGTGCAAGGACAGACCTGTAATGAACAGGTCTTCCAGTTAGCTACATATTACTGGGGGTGCAGTTTATACGGAGATTGGCTTAATTCATAAGAGGAACTCTCCTAGACAGATGTTGTCGGATGCCTCATAAATAGGCCTGGGACGTAAATATGGAACTCTCCCAGGAAGCACACAGAGAAAATAACACTCCAACAGAAAAAAAACCCCATCCCTCTTTAAGCCTCAAGTAATCCCAACAGCCCCTAAATGGCCCCAGTGAAATTAAAATCTTGACTTACTGTATACAATTTTCAATGTTTTTTCAGTGATTATTCCTGAGCTGCTGGTTTGGGGACCTGGAATGTGGCCTTCCACAGGCTGTTAATAGGGGTGAATTATTTGTTTCTGGGAAAGTTAGACATTTGGCTTCATAGCATCTAATTATTTTTTAAAGATCCTTTAAAATCCCCCCCACCAAAAGCAATGTTACAAAATTATGTACAATAAAGCAAGGGCCTCTCCTTTCATTCCCCCACAATGGCTGTCTGGAATACATCTGACAGCCTCCTGGAAATCTGAGCCTAGATTTCTGAGCCTAAACTTCAGCCCTCCTGATGTTTTGGACCACAACTTCCAGAATTCCAAGCCTGTATTTCCAATGGCAAAGGACTGTGGGAGTTGGGGTCCAAAACATCTGGAGTGCCAAAGATTCACCACCACTAGGACCTCCTACACCAGGCATGTCCAAACTTTGCCCCTCCAGATGTTTTGGACCACAACTCCCACAGTCCTTTGCCATTGGAAATACAGGCTTGGAATTCTGGAAGTTGTGGTCCAAAACATCAGGAGGGCTGAAGTTTGGACATGCCTGTCCTATACCTTAAAACAGGCATGACCAAACTTCGTCCCTCCTGATGTTTTGGACTCCCAGAATTCTAAGCTTAGACTGCCAATGACAAAGGACTGTGGGAGCTGTGGTCCAAAACATCTGGAGGGCTGAGGTTTGGACGTGCCTGCCTTAAAACAAAGGTAGGGACAATGAGGAACCCTTCAGTTGTTGTTGTACAATTTACTCACCTATTGCACCCTCTGGTTAATTTGTTTTGCAATAGCCATAGCTACTCCTCCAATCATTAAGGAGTAAAAGTCTTAATAAGAAAAATGAGGGGGGGTTGGAGCTGAGTGGTGTTACAGAAGCTTTATAAAGTGGTTTTAACTAATTAGCAGGTCCTGGGTTAGAACGGGTGTCACATTAGTTGGATCCAACGGAATGCATATTTTTATAAGGAAATGAATACAACAATGGGTATATCGGAAGGAAATGTCAAAATGTAGAGGAAAATGTTCCTCGTTTTACAAATATGGTAGAAAATGCAACAGAACACATAGGCACCTCTACATCTTCCTTTGGGTGATGGGTAAATGCTGCGCTGGGCTATTTCATTTTATCGCTCTACATGTAAATTTTCACATAAACCTTTGGGAATCCAGCCGGATTGATACAATGTCTAATATGATGTCTAAATATAACATAATAATTAAACAGTCTAGCCTGCACTGGTTTCTGAAGTACTTGCCGTGCTAATGAATTAAATATAATAGTTTCCTTCCTATAGAGCTCAAACAACACATTAAATCATACAACATATCTGAATCTCCTTTTAAAAGAATTGCAACAATACTCAGGAACGTTTATGATCTGGAGAGTGGGGTTTAAGATAAAATGGACATCCTAGCTCAGGGGTTCAGAAAAAGTATGTGGCACTATTTGTTGTTGTTGTTGTTCAGTCTTTCAGTCGTGTCTGACTCTTCGTGACCCCATGGACCAGAGCTCGCCAGGCCTTCCTATCCTCCACTGCCTCCCGGAGTTTTGTCAAATTCATATTGGTTGCATCGATGACACCTCCAACCATCTCATTCTCTGTTGTCCTCTTTTCCTTTTGCCTTCAATCTTTCCCAACATCAGGGACTTTTCCAAGGAGTCTTCTCTTCTCATGAGGTGGCCAAAGTACTGGAGCCTCAACTTCAAAATCTGTCCTTCCAGTGAACATTTGGGGTTGATTTCTTTCAGAATTGATAAGTTTGATCTCCTTGCAGTCCAGGGGACTCTCAAGACTCTCCTCCAGCACCACAGCTCAAAAGCATCAATTCTGTGGCGATCAGCCTTCTTTATAGTCCAGCTTTCACTTCCATACATCACTACTGGAAAAACCATAGCTTTGACTATCCTGACCTTAGTTGCCAAATAGATGTCTCTGCTCTTTAGGATGCTATCTAGGTTTGCCATTGCTTTCCTCCCAAGAAGCAGGCGTCTTTTTATTTCGTTGCTGCAGTCGCCATCTGCAGTGATCAAGGAGCCCAAGAAAATAAACTCTGTCATTGCCTCCATTTCTTCCCCTTCTATTTGCGTGGAGGTGATGGGACAGGTGGCCATGATCTTAGTTTTTTTGATGTTGAGCTTCAGCCCATTTTTTTCACTCTCCTCTTTCACCCTCATTAAGAGATTCTTTAATTCCTCCTCACTCTCTGCTATTAGAGTAGTATCATCTGCATATCGAGGTTGTTGATATTTCTTCCGGCTTGTGATTCATCCAGACCTGCCTTTCTCATGATGTACTCTGCATATAAGTTAAATAGGCAAGGTGACAGTATACAGCCTTGTCACACTCCTTTCCCAATTCTAAACCAGTCAGTTGTTCCATATCCAGTTCTGACTGTTGCTGCTTGTCCCACATATAGATTTCTTAGGTGACAGATAAGGTGGTCAGGCACTCCCATTCCTTTTAGGACTTGCCATAGTTTGTTGTGGTCTACACAGTCAAAGGCTTTGGCATAGTCAATGAAGCAGAAGTAGATGTTTTTCTGGAACTCTCTGGCTTTCTCCATAATCCAGCACATGTTGGCGATTTGATCTCTAGTTCCTCTGCCCCTTCGAAATCCAGCTTGTACTTCTGGAAGTTCTCTTTCCATATACTGCTGAAGCCTACCTTGTAGAATTTTGAGCATAACCTTGCTAGTGTGTGAAATGAGTGCAATTGTGCAATAGTTGGAGCATTCTTTGGTGTTTCCTTTCTTTGGGATTGGGATGTAGACCAATCTTTTCCAGTCCTCTGGCCACTGCTGGGTTTTCCAAATTTGCTGGCATATCGTATGCAGCACCTTTACAGCATTCTCTTTTAAGATTTTAAAGAGTTCAATTGGAATGCCGTCACCTCCACTGGCCTTGTTGTTTGCAACGCTTTCTAAGGCCCACTTGACTTCACTTTCCAGGATGTCTGGCTCCAGGTCAGCAACTACGCTATCTTGGTGATCAGGGACATCCAGATCTTTCTGATATAATTCTTCTGTATAATCTTGCCATCTCTTCTTGATCTCTTCTGCTTCAGTTAGGTCCCTACCATTTTTGTCCTTTATCATATCCATCTTTGCACGAAATGCCCCTTTAATATCTCCAATTTTCTTGAATAGATCTCTGGTTTTTCCTTTTCTGTTGTTTTCCTCTATTTCTTTGCACTGTTCCTTCAAGAAGGCCGCCCTGTCTCTCCGTGCTATTCTTTGGAAGTCTGCATTCAATTTTCTGTATCTTTTCTTTTCTCCCTTGCATTTTGCGTCTCTTCTCTCCTCCACTATTTGTAGGGCCTCGTTGGACAACCACTTTGCTTTCTTGCATTTTCTTTTCTTTGGAATAGTTTTCATTGCAGCCTCCTGTACAATGTTACACGCCTCCGTCCATAGTTCTTCAGGTGTTCTGTCCACCAAATCTAGTTCCTGGAATCTATTCTTCACTTCCACTGTGTATTCATATGGGATTTGACTTAGATTATACCTGACTGGCCCAGTGGTCTTCCCTACTTTCTTCAGTTTAAGTTTGAATTTTGAAATAAGAAGCTGATGATCTGAGCCACAGTCAGCACCACGTCTTGTTTTTGCTGACTGTATAGAGCTCCTCCATCTTTTGCTGCAGAGAACATAATCAATCTGATTCCGGTATTGTCCATCTGGTGATGTCCATGTGTAGAGTCACCTTTTGTGTTGTTGGAAAAGAGTGTTTGCAATGACCAGCTTGTTCTCTTGACAAAACCCAATCAGCCTTTGCCCTGCTTCATTTGGAACTCCAAGGCACCATAAAGACCAACAATTACATGTTAATGTGAGTTCTTGTGGTCAAGCCCACTTCATCAGACATATGGGGGGGGGGGAGAGAAGAAATGAAATACTCATTATGTAAGTCAGGCATGCCCAAACTTCAGCCCTCCAGATGTTTTGGACCACAACTTCCACAGCAGCTTCTAGTACTGCTTTTCTATCAAACCCACCATGGGCTATGTCTTACTCCACCCCACCACTAAGGGTCTGCAATTTCACTTGGAAAGAAAGAGTGTTGGTAGTGCTGCCCTTATTTTAAGCTGTACCAGCCTTCCAGAATGATCTTCTCTGTGTTTCTCCTTGAAAACAATGTGTGCCTGGTCTACACACCTCACTTTAAAGTGGAATTGCAGCAGGGGGCTGTCACTGTTGTTATCTCACCAGTGACAAATCTGTTAGCAGCAGGGGCTGCAAAAATGGGTGGAGGTCCACATGGGGACCACATGTTACCTGCCCCCAATGCACACAAAGTTGCTTACCAACAGTTAGCCCATGAACACATGTTTTTACACTGCCAGAGTCTCCACCACTATGGTGTTGTTTGTGGTACTGACAATGCAACGATAAATTATAGTTTCAACATGGACAGCTATCTAGACATGTATAATATATCTGCATACGGGGGGATCTATACAGATTCATGTCATTTTTTATAATATATTCTCATCTTTTCAGCGATTGGTTTTCTTGATGATCCACTCTATCCTGGAGCCATAACTGAAAGAACCTTGAGACTCTGCCTTCACATGCCAACACTGTACTATGTTTGAAATGTTCAGCGGGAAGGATCCGGGGAGGCAAACCGGTTCCCCCAGAGTCGGCAGGTGGCCGATGGGGCTGGACCTGTTCCCTGTACCATTAAAGTCATCCCTAATTGGCATGGTTTCCTCATGGGCTGAGGTGAAAGACAGACATATTGTCTCTGAAGAAGGTACCTACATTAGAAATGCCACACACACACACACACACTTGCCCCAAAGAGAAAGCTCAAAGGATCTTTCATCCTGGTCAACAAAGCCCCATTGAGCCTCCCACACACATCAACCAGACCCCTGGGGTCACTGAAATGGCAGCGCTGAGGAGTTCGATCCATGCCCCCACCATCACCACTGCCCCAAAGGAAAGGGGATAATGGTCCTTTTCAGACTTGGATGAGGGAACAGGCAGGTCACCTCAGGGTGAGGCTCCAGGCGATGCAGCAACAAGGCAATTAGTGTCCTAAGGCCCGGCAGAGGGGGAATCTGGGAATGGTAAGGACAGACGGGATGGGCTACCACCCTGCCTCCTGCTGCCCTAATTGAATCTCCATCATTTTACATGAGGAGCAGGAGGGGGGTCATGACCTCCCCGTGTGCCCCCTGCCAAGGGTTCAAGAGTTTAACCAGCATTTCTCTTCTCCCCTCTCCCGACCTCCCCTCCACACATGGCAAGCTGTAACTCAGCTCCATGTGACCAGCTCCCAAGACCAGACTGTGCCTCAACCTCAGGAGGATTCTTCTAACCCCCCCTCCCCAGACTGTCAAGTTGACTCCACAGCACAGTCGTGGGGACAGATGGGGGGAAAAGAGAAGGCCGAGGCTTGGAGGGCATATTTCCCCCACTTCAGAAAGCCCAGCGCATGAACACACGCACCGTACCTCAACAAGGTCCCACTGCACTTCAGGCCTAGTTGAAATTGCAACTCAGGCAGGAAGAAACGTGGACCATTCAAATAATCGAATCTGGACCGAGGCAGCCCCAAGAAGCAGAGCTGAAGGCCAGGCTGCTTAATTAGTCCTTAATTTTTGTAACGATAGGGCTGTTGGGGACTTTTGTGCCAGGAGGAGGATGACATATACACAACTGAAGTGTGGTTAGGGGGAGGGGGAGGAATGCTGCACGACACACTAGTCATGGGAACGAACACACACTATTTCATGGGCTGAGACTGTTGGGCACACACCTCAGCCCAGTGGTAAATAATGATGATGGGGGTGGGGGGGTGCTGCCAGTAAGGCGCCTTATTTCCCACTCCCCATCTCAGAAAGGAAGCCTTGGGGAAGCTGGGCTGTGAGGGGGGGGGGAAGAGCCTCTTGTGTCTGCCAAGATTTGCTTCTACAATATTTTTTTAAATTTTTAAAGTTTTTATTAAATATTATAAAACTACAATACCAAAAAAACAGATAAAACAACAAAATATCATAGAGGAAAGGAAATATTAATCAAAACACACACCAATATAAGAAAAATATAACAAATTGCTTCTACAATATTTATACTCAGACTATTCAGGCCCACAGAGAATAGGAAGCAGGGTAGTGTGTGTGTGTGTGTGGGGGGGAACCACAGCAACAACTGGAAGAATCTGCCTATCTCTGTATCAAATATGAAGGATTCTGCATTTCCGATCCCTCCTCACTGCCAACGTCAGTGGAAAGAGGTGTGGTGCTGCCCAGAGGCTGCCTTGTGGCCCGTGGGACCACAGCCCAGATCCTAAGAATCCAGTTCTTAGGCCAGGATTTCATGCCTTGGCATTTGCCGGTCCAAGCAGGGAGGCAGAAAATTTGAACGACGGCATGTTATTCATTAAGAACAAGACAGATGTGCCAGAGCTTAAGATTTCCTGGAAAATCTCACTGCTTTTGCCAGGTCAGGTATGTGAGGCCCAAGCATGACAATCCGCCACTTAGAGGAGAAAGCGTTCTCAGCAGAGTATGGGGCCCACACATTTGTTTAACCAAGATGCATCTAAAAAAGGCCTTAACTCTATGGTGCCCATTTCAAGACACGTGCTTGAGTCTTTAAATTCAGCCAAGGCTCCTGCGCAACTATCATCCTAGAATACATCATAAAGCAATAGCATGCTCCTATTGTTGGACATCACCCCCCACCCCACCCAGCAGCTCTCGTCACTAGCTGCTCTGGCTAAAGCTCATGAGTGCTGTAGTCCTACTGGATCTCACCTTCAGCCTGTAGGGTGGGGACAGTTATGGTTGTACCCCTTTGCCCTGTAGTACCTAACCTCGGTCATACACACCCTGCCAAATATGAGGATAGATAATGCTGCCAGAACTCTGCAGCCATGGGGGAAGAGGAAGAATCCATTTAAAGGGAGCATTTTGCTTGCTTTAAATGCCTTGCAATTTGCTGCAGTGACAGAACACCATAAGGTCAGTGTTGGCGAACCAATGCCACAGGTGCCAAAGGTGGCGCTCGGAGCCCTTCACAGCCACCTGTATTCAGGTCAAATTGCTGAATTGGCACTTTGCGAAACATTAGTGGTTTTTGAATCACAGTTTGGGCACTGGGTCTCTAAAAGTTCTGCCATCCCTGGCCTAGAAGGTACACAATTTGCATTCTAGACAACACATATTGACCAACAAGATGTCTGCAAGGCTTCCAGATGAAGTCTTTTTCAGTCCTGGCATATATCAGCAGCACTGGTGGGAAAGTTTCAAATGTGTCAGACTACAGCTCCCATAATCGTTTCTTATTGGCCATGCTGACTAAGGTTTTTCTGGGAACTAAAAGTCCAGAACATCTGGAGAAAAGAAGGTTCTTCACTCCTGTCATATGTGGTACCAACAGAAAGGCAACTTGAATGACAGGGAGAAAAATATCGGTCCTATCCCACTGCTTGCTAGCATTTCCAGCCCATCATGGTTACAATTATACTTGTTGAATGAGCACCTGAAATTTCTTCTGAATTTTCATTCATAATTAACTGAAAAGAGAAAGAATTGCCTCCAAACCAACTAGATCCCTCATTTATTTAAAAGTAAGAGTTAACACATGGCTCTCCAGTGCTGCAGCACTCAAATACCCACAAATCTTCTTTATTGGGCATCCTGGTTGTGGATGATGGGAGATGTAGTTTAACAACACCCAGAAGACATCACATTACACACCTGGACAACAGTGATCCATTTGTCATCAGTTACAGAAGAAATGCAAAGCCTATCTAGTTCCCACTCCAAGAAGGCAGCTGGGCATACAAGATTAAAATTAGAAATTCAAAACAATCATGGGTACATAATGTGCTCCCCTCTTCCACGGGTCTCCTATTTGTTCTTCCCTAACAACTTCCACAGACAACATGAGCCAAGGAAAACATCTCACCTTCTTGAGGTTACCAGCACGGGTCCCAATGAAGACAACTGAGTGGCCACGATAGGTATAGGCAGCAACACTGGCCATACCTTCCACCTTCTCTTCAAGTAGTGGGTGCCCCTCGATGACCTGTAGTCCCCCTAAGGGTTGGTTGAGCACCAGCCCACAGAAATTCCCATTGATCTGCATGGGCTAGAATCAAGGAGAGAAGGGAACATGAGGGTCAGCAGTAATTGGGAATCTATTCCTTTTAGCTGCATCACACAGTTTGGGCTGGGGACACAAAAGGGCTGAAATCCATTTACTTAGTGCAGTGGTGTCCAAACTTTGGCCCGCCAGATGTTTTAGACCACAACTCCCACAGTCCTTTGTCACTGGCAATACAGGCTTGGAATTCTGGGAGTTGTAGTCCAAAACATCTGGAGGGCCGAAGTTTGGACATGCCTGACTTAGTGTATTCAGCTGCATCCAAACTAGCCCTATGGGATTAGTGGGAATTTGGTGAGCCAACTTCTGAAAAAGACGACCCACTGATTCATTGGGTCCGCTCTAACCCACAGGATTTCAGCCAATGATATTCCTAGGACTCCCAATATATTCCACTGTTTGTTTGTGTCCCATTATTTCAGAGAGGGAATAAGGAAGCACAGCAAGACCCCAAATGAAAATTCCCCAGTCTGCATTTTGGGGAAGCAGAACTGGAGAAAGTTTCCATATTTGGACGACTGTTCGTCCCGGGATTCCCCCTCCCCGTTGTAATCTGGTGAGCAGTGTTGGAAAGTAACTTGTTTCAACTGTGTGTGCATAAAAGAAAGTAGCAGGAAGCAAGCGAGAGGGGGCAGGAAGCCCAGAGGCCTCGACCAGGTTTGTACCGTGTTGATGCAGGGGAGCTCTTTGTTGAGAAGCCATGGCAGCGAGAGGCGACCTTCTCCACGGTAGCACGACTGGATGCGCTCACGGATGCGCTGGTTGACCTCATCCAGTGTGAAGAGGCACAGAAGACTCTCGCGCGGCGGGGCGGCCCGGTTCTTCTGGCCTTGCGAGAAGGCTGCATAGAGCACATCCTGCCCTTCGGCAATGCCGAGGGACTGGGCCAGCTGTCGCCCAGCTTTGGCTAGCTGAGCCGCCTGCACGAGGCGGTATTCCACTCCGTCCTTGGAGCACCCCAGGGGAAATTCCACGTAGGAGTAAAACTCGGTGTCATTGGCACACAGGCGTACAATCTTGGACGAGAAGAACCGCTCCCCACCGGTCACACCAGGGCCTCCCGGCCCCCCCGCAGGCTCCAGAGGGGTCTGGGCCGTGTCCAGCTGTAAGGTGAGGAAATACACAAACCTGCCCGAGACAAAGGCAGACACGTAGTAGATGTCAAAGGCAGGGTAGAGCGAGAGAGTGTCCGAAGGAACCTTGATTTGGGAGGAGACGAACTCGTCTTGATACACCAGGCTGAACATCTCAGGGCTGGTGGCGTCCGGGGTCAGGCGGCGGCTGGAGAGGGTGGGGAAATACTCCGAGCGCCCTCCGATGGAGGTGCCCACAAAGAACTGGCTGGGCTGCCGGGGCAGCTCCACAATCACACCCACCATGGCATCCGGTTCACGTCCGCCAGAAAGGTAGTGCTCTTTGCGCTGGTGCGGCTCGCCCAGCTTGGCCAAATCGTCCAGCCGCAAGAGCTGGCAGACCCCCTGCCAGACGCTGCCGCAGGCCACCAGGCGGCCGCCGGCGTAGTCAATCAGCAGCAACTTGTTGACGTTGTCAGCGGGGGAGAGCCGGTGCGCGCAGAGCCTCACCCCCGGAGGAGGGTAACACCGGGGGTCGTCGGGTACCGGGCCCGTCACATGAACCCGCAGCTGGGTCAAGTTGGCCGAGAGCTTGTAGAGGCGGTTGACGGCACCCACGTACACCTCCCCTGTGTCATGGTGAACCGCCAAATGGGTGAGGGCCAGGTCCGAGACAGTGAATGTGGCCTGCCTGGGCAGGAGGCCTAAGACAGGGGGCGCCGCGGGGAGGAGGACCGTGGCTGTGGTGGTGGCCGTGAGCAGCAGCCACCACATGGTCACCAGGGAGTCGCCTGGGGTCAGGCAGGGCCAGACACAGGCAGTTCATTCAGCCTGCAATGGAGAGAGAGAGAGGAGAGAGAGGAGAGAAAAGACAAGGGTGAAGAGCTGTGAGCCTGGCATGGCACAGCACAAGGCAACAGAAAAGCATTCCACGTGGCACAGTGGAAATTCAAGCGACAGCCCAGCATTCGCATTCTCAAGGCAGGTCGCATTCTGCACAGAACCTCATTGGTAACATGCCTCGCTGACCTCGGCAGAAGGCCTTTCAAACGGAAGATGCACAAGTTGGTGCTGTAGGGTTGCACCACACTTTTGTTGGTTGCAACAGGCAAACAAAGCTCATCTCTTGCCATTAGGTTTAGTGTTATTTCCAAGCTAAACCCCCCCACCCCCGGCAAGTCTTCCAGGGTGCCTCCTCCTCCCCAGTGATCACTCCCAAGCACCATCTCTCTTCAAAGACTCGGAATGAGCAGCATTTCCACCGAGGTCTCAATGGGGAGACATATGTGTCCTGGTGAAAAGCTTCTGCCTCTGATAACCTCTGAGCATTTCTCTTGCAACACACACACACACACACACACACACACACACACACACACACACACACACACACACACACACACACACAACTTCTCCTTAACACCCCACCAAACAACACAGTCCCTGCAGGGCTGAGAAGCCGACACCTCACCCACCACGCCGCGCACACACCTGGAAGAGCTCAGAAGAAGTGAAGGGCAGCAATGCCACCTGTCACATCAAATGAACAAAGATGGCACATGCCAGAGGTGACTGCCTTCTTCCTCTCGAGATCAACCAC
The DNA here is from genome assembly GCA_023846285.1 of Phrynocephalus versicolor. Taxonomy (NCBI): domain Eukaryota; kingdom Metazoa; phylum Chordata; class Lepidosauria; order Squamata; family Agamidae; genus Phrynocephalus; species Phrynocephalus versicolor. The sequence goes on along the minus strand of JAHTLZ010003468.1, from coordinate 2,640,675 downwards.
CCCCTCCACCTTATCTACCCTATGCCTTTGAGCACGATCTACCTCACTGCAAATACTAGGAGCCCCATGCACACTTGACGCCTACAAAAAAGGTACAAACACGTGTGCAATCCTGCATATTAACCAGGGGATGGGGTTGGGGTTGGGGTCTGTGTGTAAGTCTCCTCAATTGAACCTGTGCTGCTGTGTTCATACATTCATGCCATGCCCACCCAAACTACAGGTTGCTGACAGGCAGGGGCTCAGGGGTGCGACTTTACAAGATGGTGCTGTGCAACAGAAACTGAGAGGTTCTGTTTGCTTCCCCACATCCTGCTTCTATGGAGACTTTTCCTGTGCACCTGTGTGGCTGTCCTTTGATAACTTCATCCTTCAGGAAGTTCTTTGGACATGTCAACGAGCCACCACCGTAGTTAAAGCAAAACATTCCCCTCTCACTTCAAACACAAGTTCGGATTCTCAGTTGTAGAGTGAAACGCCAAAGAAACTAAGCAAGGGGGACGCATGTGCAAAAGAGACTTGATAGTTAGATCCTACAAAACTCAGGTTTCGTGGTCTGAGATGGCAAATTCCATTCTGCCACGAACGTTTGGACTTTTGGTCCTTACTTCGAAGAAGTGGGATTTACCCACGAAAGCTTAGTTTATTATTATTAGTAGTAGCAGCCTTGGGATTATTAGTTGCATTTGTATGTTGAAAGAAGTGGGATTTACCCACGAAAGCTTATTTTAGCAGCAGCCTTGGGATTATTAGTTGCATTTGTATGTTGAAAGCAGTCACTCCCTCACATGGGATCCCACTTTTTTTAACATTCACACAAAGGAAAACAGAACACTGTATTTGTCCTCAAGCTCACCAGTATCCTACTCAAGTGGTCTGTGAGCATGAACAAGCAACCCAGTGTTTCTATGGTGTTGGAAGCCGTGGGACTTGTCATCCTGTTAGCACTGATGGCAAGTAAAAACCAGTGCACGAAGAAAGCATCCAGGAAGGAATGAGCAGAAGATTAAATTTCAAAAGGAATTTGGTTATTTGTTACTTCTTGGCAGCCAGGTTTTCTTTATATTATTACTCCCATGACACAAGTAATTTGTTGCCCTGTGTGTTTTTAGCACATTATCACATGCTATCAGTAAGCCAAAGAAAACACAGGGAAAAAGCTTCCTACTTTTGTCTTTTGGCAATTTCTGATATTTTATTTTCCAAATTTACCTGTATTTTCCATCTATAAAACGCTACCATGTATAAGACGACCACCACCTTTTGAACCCAAAATTACAGTTTTGCAATCACATGGTTCTCTCCTCTGCTTCCTTCTGTGTATAAGATGTTCTTCAATTTTTAGTCTAACAATTTTAAACAAAACTATAGTCTTATACATGGAAAAATACTGTACGTCAAAACACAAATGACAAAACCAAAGGAGGCCTTCCGTGCCACTTCAGAATGATTTAAACCCTGAAAAATCCCTGACAAAATGCCCCTTTTACAAAGTCATATTTGAAAATACAGCAATATAAGGATTAGATGCTATACCTAAAAGCAACTGTGTAACTACCAGCAAAATTACTGATCATCCCAAAAGTAATTAGTTATAGTCATGCACTGGGAATGGGCAAATGAATAACTGTGGGCCAAATTTGCCTGGTGAAGCAATTTCTCTCAGCCACCCTTAGAAGCCCCATCAAAGGTGACTCACATGCTGCTCACCTTGATTTAATTAATTTAGTTCCTACAATGCCCACAATAAAGGCAATGATGTCAAAAGTAAAAGGAAAGAAACATACTCGTCTCTAGGATGTCACATGGATGGTAACAGCCTGACTGCCAGAGACAAAATGTTTGCATATAGTCTTGTCAAGAGATGAGGCTATCCTCAGAAAAGATACACATCCACATATCCACAGACCTACACATGTTAGTAACACTCCCAACTCGTTTTAGACTTAACTGTCAAAAACCATCCAATCCTAGGCACTGCCAACAATGGTTCTTGAATGGAAGTGCATACGTAGCATGCAACTGGTGTAAACATACAAAGCGGGCGACCCCACCCATCCAGCAGCCAACACAGACCATAGGGCTGCCACTCTTTCTAGCACAGTGTGGTCTAGTTATAACAGGCAGCTGTTTGATGGGGAGATCTTGCATCCCAACGTATTTATCCAATACCTCTCTGAATGCCAGGCGCTAAGGACTGGAGCGTGGGCCTGGTGCACAGAACAGACTGGTCCATTTCTGAGAGCCACGGGCCACATTCAAGGGAGTCCTGTGAAGTTCCATGTGGCTATGGGGATCTGCCTTGGGGTGCCTCCACGTAGGGGGAAAGGACCCAAATAAAAATAAAAATCCTGCCCATTAACTTCACACACACACACCCATCCTACACCTAAACCAGAGCAAACATACTACGCCCGGAATATGCCGGCACAATATGTACGCACAACCACCTGCCGCCAGTAGTATGCTGACATATAGACAGTTCTTCTTGGTCCTCCCGTTCCTTTCCCTCGTGGCTATAGCTCTGAATCCTCCACACCCGGTGCCCCGCAGGAGACGCCAGACAAGCGGCAATGCCAGTGACACAGATGCACAGTGCCTCAGCCTCAGATGCTCCCGCTTCTCCCCCCCCCGCCCTTTGCATTCTGTGCAACCCCACCCTCCTCACCCATGCAACCCACGGACCACTCAACGGTGAGGACATCCCTAGGAATAACTTCCATGAGTTACAATCTCCAACAAACTATTTACCTTGTCCATTCCTCCCCAGTGAATCCCCCCCCCAAAAGCCCAGCATCTCTCCATCATCTTTCATCTCTTTTACCAGGACTTCCTCCCTCCCTCCCTCCCTCCCTCCCATTCCTTTCTCCTGGCATATTTCTCCCTAAGCAGGCACTGATTTATAAACAGACACCTTCCGGAGAGGCCTGGCAGGAGCATAAAAACAGCCCCCAACCATGGCCATTCCCCTATAAGAAGACTCCGTATGCCAAGATCCTCAATGAACTCACCAGGCAGGGGAGCATGCGAGCGCGGGGGGGGGGGGATTGAGAAAACAGCCTGTCTGGCATCTACAGATCTTCCTGCTAACAAAGAAAAGAGACCAACTTGTTACACCCACATTTTGGAACAGTTGGTCGGAAACAACATGGGCTACGGGCAAGTCAAATTCAGAACTACACCAGAGCCAGGGCTCCTCCTAAGTGAGGTTAACCTCAGCTTTCCCAGTCCGCAAAATGGGAACAATCTCAATGTGGCTCAGTGATCCAGCGGAATGGAGCACGGAAACACTGGAAGCCATGAATTCCAGGCAAGGAGAGAACCTGGAATTCTTCTCTTCTGGAACACACCACCATCAATCAAGCTGACCCAATTCCCAGAAATAAGAGACCCCACACACACCTCCCTCTAACTGTTTAAGTCCTACCCCCTGGAGCACCAAAGCATCTTTTATAAAGACATCACAGCAGGAATTTGGGCTCCAGCCACAAACCCATCACTACAAAAAGGTGTCTGGAAATTCTTCCATAAATCAAGGATGCATTTTTTCGGGGGGGGGGTGGATGGGTTGCTGGAATGTAGTTTATGGAGTGGGGTGTGACTGAAACAAAAACAAAGCCCTAGATAAGAAAGGCAACAAATGTACCAATGGGCAAAAATGGACCGCAAGATGAAAGAAGCCAGGGGTGGTGGTGGTGATGATGATGATGGTGGGGAGATGTAGGTTATCTACTACCCGCCCCCCCACTCCATACCCGGGCAACAAATCAACCGTGGCTGGAGTATGATGGGCGTTAGCCAGTTTCCTCGACTCCAAGATTGGGTTGCTCCAGTGTAAAGGAAGCAAAGCCATTGTGGGGAGGGGGCGGGAGGATGGAAAATGCTGAGATCTCTCTCCGTATTCTCCCCCCACACACACACACAAACACCCATCGCCCTCGGGGCTGATACAATCTCGAAGCACCACATTACGGTCCGCTAAGCCTTCTTCTCACCCGTACTGCCTTACCTGTTCGCCTCCCGCCCGCCCATTTCCCCCTACCCTCCATCTCCATCCCATCCCCTTTTCCAGCTTTGCAAGGGGGAGATGAGGGAAGAACCTTTCCCGATCTTCCGAACGGAGAAACCGCCTTCAATGGTAGATGTGGGGGGGGGGGGAAGAGAAAAAAGGGGAAGAACGGGAGGGAAGGAAACAATACAAGAACCACAACCACAAAAGGGGTTGGGGTGTGGGGGGAAGGATGCCCTCAGAATGGGGCGCCCGCTGCGGGCACAAAACCAAGGCGAGAGCTCCCCGCCCAGCCTAGTAAAGACCCGATCTAAATAAAAGCGGTTGGGGGCTGGGGGGAGCGCGAAATCTACACCCACCCACACGCACACACCGCTTCACCTCCGTCGCTTTCCCTCCCGAAGCAGCCAAGCCCGTTGTCTTAAAAGCTTCCAGCTCCGTGCCGTACGAAGCAAGGGGAAATGGGGTGGCACGCTTGCGAGGAGGAGGGTGGCGGTCGAAAGGTGCCTTCCGCCGCGCCCCACTTACCTCTGCCCCTTCCGGACCTCTTGGCCGATTTTGCACGGATGCCCGGGCTCTACCTGCACGCCGAGCGCCGGATCTCTGCCGCCGCTCGCTGGCTGGCCGGCTGGATGCCTGGCTGGCTGGCTGGTTGCAGGGCTCCTTCTCCCGCCGCCGCGGTGACTTCGGCGTCTGCTGCCGCCCCGACCGGTCTGAGCCCTTTAAACGCGGCCAGAACCATAACAGGCACGGGGTGTTTATATATGTGTGTGTATGTATGTCTATGTGAGACGAAATGATCTTGTGCATCGGGGACACAAGGAACTTCTCCCCATCTTCCTTACCACCTCCGACCCTTCGTTCTTCTTCTTCTTCTTCTTCTTCTTCTTCTTTTCTCTCTCTCTCTCTCTCTCTCTCTCTCGAGGCCTCGCCACGCTTTCCGGCTCCAGGGAGGAGTTTCTCCTCTCGCGTCCAAATGCTCGCTTTGCAAGCACACACACACACACGCACCCCCCCGCCGCCGCCGAAAATGGTACCGCCCGGGCACTCATTCATCCCAGACCCTGGAGCCGGGGCCAGTTGGAGTGTCGGGGTGTTATTATTATTACGGAAGGGGGTAGGTGGGTGGATCTTTCTCCCACAGAAGCTGGTGGCGGCTGGGGGTGGATGTGTTTGTTTTTCGACGCACTACGTGGAAGGAGGAGTTGGAACGGGGGTGGGGGGAAGAAAGCGGTGCGGCTTCGGAGTGCAGGAGGAGGCAATCGGGCTGAAAACTCTCATTTTGTTTTTGTTTTTCCAGAGGAGGGTGCGAGGATAATCGTCCCCCCCTGGGGCCGGGGAGGTTCTTTCTTTTTTCGAAATGCACCCTTTTGCTTGCAAGCGGCTAGGCTCGTACGCGATCCTGGACAGGGGTGGGGGTGGGGGACAAAGTGCCTACAAGAATCGGTGCTTTAAGGGGGAGGGTATAAAAAGGGCGACGGCTCGTTTGCAAGCAAGCAAGCAATAGCAACAACAAAAAATTAAAATAAATCCTGAATCTCCCCTTCTGCTAGCGCTCGGGCTGAGAAGGATCGGCAGCTGCCTCGCATCCTCCCGGCGCCCGACGAATCCCGTGAAAGGAAACGGAAAAGTGCTGAGAGAGAGAGAGAGAGAGAGAAACCAAGAAACTGCCCCCTCTAGTTGATATATTTCCCAATTCCACCTCTTTAAGACCCCGTGCGATTCTTTCCGGCCCTCAGCAACGTTGCTGGGCGTAAGTCGCCTCCTGGCGGCGGGAAAAAAATAAAAATAACCAGGAACCGTGCTCCCCCTTATTTTGCAGAGGAGGAGGGGGGAATAAGACACTAGTTGCACGCGTGGAAACCAGCCCGCGTCCAAGCCTCGTTATCAGCTCCTCGGCTTGGACCTTAATCATCCTTCTCTTTCTCCTCCCCCCCCACCTCCACACTTCCCGCCCACCCGGCGGCCGCTTCCCCGCCGCCTGCCCGCCCGCCCATTCCCGGTTCCATCGGGGCTCCTCTCTCTCTCCCGCGCCCCCGCTCGCTCTCCTCGGTACCATCCAGGGCACGTTGTCATGGCAACGGGAGCCAGGAGATGAGAGAGGTGATGGACGCCCCATCCACGGGCGCGGCGGGAGAATGGAGGGTCGGGTGGGGTGGAGCGGAGGCAGAGAGGAGATAAAGGATGTTGATGAGAGGGACGGAGAAGGCGCTGGTTGGTGGGACTAGTGGTCAGAGAGGGGGTGGCGGCGATGGGAGAACCCGATGCGTGGAACGGGATTCAATCCTGAGATTGGGGGGGGGGGAGGGGACAGCAACGTTTAGACCCATTTCACGGAACCGGAACCTCCTCCCAGGCTCTTGCTAGCCCTGTCTTGCAATGCGTTTGCCTTCCCGGTTTGCAAGGCAGCATCGGACTCAGGCAGGAGGCAGGCAAAAAAAAAAAAGAAAAGCGAGGCGAGTGTCCAGCCTCTGAAGCAACGAAAGCCAGCCTCGTCCCGTCCCGGGCTGAGATCCAGGAAGGGAAAGGCGCGGGTGGAACTGGCGGGGAGGGATGAACGGGGGAGAGGGAGAAAAAACGGCTGCCTGGCACCGCGGACGCCCGGCAAAACCGCTGAAACTCAACACGCCGGAGGCCTCTTTTGATGGGAACCAGATGCCTTTACAGCTACCGAGCAGCTTGGCAAGACTGGGCCACGTGTTCTGCGTGTGCAAGGCGATGGGGGGGGGAGAGAAAAAAGGAGGGGAGTGTGGTGGGTGTGCCGGAAAAAATGTTTTTAAACACACTCATGCACACAACTCTGCCACGAAGCCTGGGTTGGCTGGGATTGGGAGGTTGGGACAAGATGTCAGGGCCTCTCTTATGGGAAGTTGCATCTCATGGTGGAAAGACAAAGTGGAAGGGCAGGTACGGACTTCACGACTGAAGAGGCCCTGAGGGGTGGATCAGGATTTAATCCAAATTGAGGTTGCTTTCTTCCAGGGAAATGTTGACCATTGCTTGAGAAAAGGTGCCTCTGACCATATTCAGAGTGCCTTCTCCCCACCCCCACCCCCCCTCCTTTGCACAAGTGTGACCTCCTGGGCCGCTGACAGCCAGCTACAGCCCACCCAGGGAGATCAAGGAAAGGGCAGCCGTTTTAGGTATTAAATTTGCCAGGAGGGTTGAGGGTGATAATGTTATTTAAACACCAGCAACTTTATCCTAGGCTTTCATAAGCAAAAGTCTCATAGCCGTGCGTCTGCTGTCTTAAACAGTTTGGATTAAACAGAAGAAGAGGAGAAATCAAAACGAGAGTGGCAAATAATTGGAGGAAATGGAAACCTATACGATGAAATTCTTAGGGTTTAAAAATAGTGTCTGTAGAAGAGAAATCATCATGTACTTATAGAAGCAAACATAATAGCAGAATCGTCATTTTTTCCTATACAAGGAAAACTAATTGTCCAATAATACATTGACGTAAATGGCTTTTTTTGTTTTGGTTTTGCGAGACGTTTGTTTCAGTCTCCATATACCACAGAAATGGCAACCATCTCTCTCGAGAGCAGTTTGATCTCCAGTTGTTTGCTGTATTGCTGGTCTAGGAAACCATTTTATGATCAAAAGGTCCAAAATCTTTTCAAAACAACTACGAATGTAAACCTTTTAAAGCTCACCACTGCACCCCTGGTATGGCTGCCTGGAATTGTCCTGCCATCAAGAGCAGAGGAAGGAGTGTTGTTCCCAGGGGCCTGATTCTGCCTGGGATGGTTCACCAGTGTTTGGCTTGTACCTAAAATGTGTGTGTGTGTGTGTGTGTGTGTGTGTGTGTGTGTGTGTGTGTGTGTGTGTGTGTGTGTGTATTGCATCATTACAGTCGTGACTGACTGTTTGTTACCCCACATCCATGGAGTTTTCTTGACAGGAATAATGGAGTAGTTTGCCAGTTCCTACTCCAGGCACCTACAGCACCTGGTATTCCCTGGAGATCTCCCATCCAAGTACTAGCCAGGGCAGACCCTGCTTAGCTTCTGAAATCAGGTGAGATCAGATGTGCTTAGGGCATCTAGGCACCTCTGTACCTAAAATGGCCAAACCCAAACATGGGCAGGACTCTGTGCCTTTCATAGTTGTGCAGAAGGGGGAAATTCAACAGATGCAGCTTGTAGAAATATCATCTATTACACCAGCCATTCTCAACTTTCCCTGCCATAAACACAACATGAAAGAAATCTAGGCTGAATCAGGGTTGCATGTCGCATCGCAAACATTAAAAAGAGTGTGTTTGAATAATTGTTTCCAGTCTGTGCCCCCTTTCAAATGTGCCATATGGCCCCTCACTGAACAAGACAAATAATGGTTAGACATGGAGAATCCTATCTGCCCCGAACTTTGCAAACCATCACCCCTGGATACAGACATCACAGAGGTACAATCCAGACACTGGCCAGTCTAACTTTGTCACTTTTGAATTCAGGAAGGGGCCCCCATGGCTGAATACATAAGATTCTAGCGAGGGGCGTCTCCTGTAATGGTTGCATTGTTTTGTTTTTTTAAGTGGCATTCAGCCCTGAAAGCGGCCACTTAGAAGCCAGAATCCTACTGCCAATCTACACTTACGGAAAGGAAACTGTGTAAGTCTTGGCAGCGAATGGCCTCTCATTAACGCCACGCTGATTGTATTCCTGAGTGTGCGCCTCGGGAACACAGCCAGCGTGTTGTTAATGAGCAGCAAATTTGCCACCAAGACTCAAAACAATTTCCCAAGCATAAATTTTGCAAGCCTAAATTGGCCGTAGGATTCCAGCCAGTGCCTTTCAAGTGGCACGAGGACACTCAAGTCTGTCGGGAAGAGAAGGCTGGGCCTCAGATACATGCCGCTGATGGCCCAGGTCCAAGCACATGTTTCACAAATGGACCGGCTCTGTGCAATGAATACATTCTGAACAGTCCGACGCCTTCTGGTCTGGTCTTTGCATTTTGTATTCTGTTTGTTTGGTTTTGGTTTTGGTTTTCTTTTCTTTTGTTCGTTTGTTTTGTGGGAAATACGAGAGATATTTTCAGTCTGAAATGCAAACCCAACCCATTTCTTCCTCTTCCCTACATCATGGAGCTGTTCTCCCCAACACACCCATGCCCTCCATTTGATTCCAACCTGACACATGAATGAGACAGAGAGCACGTTGACTACCTGTGTCTACGCATTAACCAAATGGCATGAGAGCTTCATTTGATGCTTCTTATCCAGAGGCAGGTGTGAATGGTGAACCTGGATAGACTGCAACATGAATAATGACTTCTAGAGAGAACTCTGCTTTTCCCTATTAGCACGCAACAGAGGGTCCTTGGGCATTTTTAAAGGACTAATATAGGTAGTCATGGCTTGGAGTATCCTACCTCTGTCCATGTGTGTAGGGACCCATTCGGTGCAGAGCCTTCCTAGTGTTGTTGAACAGCAACTCTGACCTCAGTCTCAGCCAGTGGTTCTCAGCTTGTGGGTTCTCAGATGTTCCTGGACTGCAACTCCCAGAAATCCCTTCCAGCACAGCAAGTGGTGGAGGCATCTGGGAGTTGCAATCCAGGAACATCTGGGGACCCACAGGTTGAGAACCACTGGGACTCTAAGCAATGCTGTCTAAGACAGATAAGAGTTCCAGCTGAACAAGATCTGGAGGGCCAGAGCACTCCCCCCGTTTCACGTATCGGAGGACGAATACCTATAACGGTGCTTAAAAGATCACGGAGCACAGGAGCCTGAGGTTTGCGTAGTTTTTGTTTAATTGTTCGTTAAATGTCCTTGGGAGTGCTCCTCTTTCCTTGCCGTGCATTTTTAAAATTGTTTGTCCAAATCCCACAACTCCTTCCCTCCAAAATCCACCTGTATTCCCCAGATCAGAAGGTGAACAGATCCACACTGAAGAGAACTACCAGGAGCTCAGGGAAGGGTGCAAAATATGGAGGCCCTTCTAATGTCATCCTAGGACAGTGATGGCGAACCTATGGCACGGGTGCCAAAGGTGGCACTCGGAGCCCTTTCTGTGGGCACTCAACATCGCCCCTTCATAGCCACCTGTATACAGGTTCAATTACTGTATTGGCATTTTGCAAAAAAAAAAAAAAAGTAGTGGGATTTGAATTGCAGTTTGGGCACTTGGTCTCTAAAAGGTTCACCATCACTGTCCTAGGACATAATGTGGGTCCAAGCCAGCATAGCCCTCAGTGAAGGATGATATTCTTTTAAATGGAGTTTTAAATTATTTGGATTTTAAAAATGCTTTTAGATGATTGTTTTAATGTTCATCAGTTTCTTAATGGTCCAAGTCTCCTTCTTGAATGCATGGCTTAACATAGTGAAGGGGGGGGTTGAGTGTCTCAGTGGAGTGGAGAGCAATGCCCTCAGGAATCCAGACTCCATTATATGCATGGACTCCTAACAGGATCATTCAAGGTAGTAGGTGAGGCACCAGACTAAGATCCACCCACCCACCTCAAGGGCTACAGATGCATTTGCAGAAGGAGTGGATTGTTCCAGTGGTAATGGGGCAACAGCTACTGGGCACTTGGGCAGCAGTGGTTGCTGAAGGTGACACTGGCAGAGAAGGCAACTACAGCAACGCTCAAACTAACATTTGATAGTACTGTGCAGAAGAAGGAAACAGTTAACCACTGCCAAACTTGCCTTACGATGAAAGCCGTATGATGAGACAGCTCAAAACGAAACAAGAGCTACAGCTAGAGAGGTGAGACTCCCAGTTTGGAAAGCACTCCATCAGCTACTAGGGAAGAGCAAAAGACAAGGCAAATATATATTGCCCCTCCCCCCAAAAAAAGTTGCAACATGGAATATGAGAAGTATGAATCAAAGTAAACTGGAAACTATAAAAAGCAAGAAATGGAATGTATAACACTGCAGTGCTTTGTGTCGCTGAATGAGAAAAATCTGAAGAAATGATGTGGCTCTAATACTGATTCAAGATGCAGCACACATGGTTAGGGACTATTGCAAGGTTTGAATGAATAGTATCCATCAGCAATCTAGGAAAATGTATGAAAATAACCAGCATTAAAATATATGCTCTTACAGATGCTAAAGAAGATGGAAAATGAAGCAGTGGGCCACAAACTGGAAATGTTTAGTAGACCTTCCAGTTCCCAAGAAATTTGGTGGCAACAAATTCAGTAACTATATAGGACCACTGATTTAATTTCCCATGCAAGCAAAATGATGCTGAGTGTATTGCAACAAAAGCTTTTGCCTTCTGTGGACCAAGGAATGCCTTATGTTCAGGCTGGATTACAAGCAGGAAGAGGCATCCGAGATACTATGGCAAATATCTGTTGGCTACTGGAGTCCATCAAAGGATTTAGGAGATCAGTTGATGCTTTATTGTCTACGAAATCCTTTCGCTATGTGGATCGTGAGAAGATAGGGGTTGTTCTGAAAGAAATGGGTCTGTCTCAGCACCTGATTGTCCTGATGCACAACGTGTATTGTGGAGGAGAAGTGACTGAGGACAGAATACACATGCTGCTGTAGCTTTAATGTTGTCCCTCTATTCCCCGTTCTCAAACTTGAATATGTCTTCATTGTACTGGACTGTATATTGTCCCTCATTACTGTAAGCCGCCTTGGGTCCTTTTCCAAGGAGAAAGGTGGGGTAAAAAATACCCTAAATAAATACATAAATGAATGAATGAATAAATAAATAAATAAATACGGAGAGACAGAATGGTTTCCTATAGGCAAAGGTGTCAGACAAAGGTGCATTTTATCTTCTTATCTCTTTAGTATATGTACCATTGGATTCAACCTGGCTAACAGTCATACCTGTGTACATATTTCTACATTCTTTAAGAGGGGAATATCGCTTCCTGGGTTGTGTTTTTAGGGTTGGGAGAGTCTATTATAAGGTGAGAGGAAGGGTGGACCAGACAGAGGAAACCCTTCAGTTTTGGGAGGGCAACTATTTTGTTACTGCAGGTCTAATGAGCCCTAGCTCAGTGGTTTAGGCATCTGGCCATGGGGCCAGAGGTTGGGAGTTCAGTTCCCCACTCAGCCTCCTTAAGAGGAACCGGACTCAGTGACCCACAGGATCCTGTCCACCTCTGCAGTTCAAAGGTACTCATGACCAGTGAGGTGAAGGAAGGTGGGATTTGCAGTTCAGTAACCTCTGGATACGCAGAGGTTCCGACTAAAGACACTGCTTGGATGAGTAGTGAAACACTTCGATCCCACGAGAGATGAAGTCCAGTTGCCATGACTCAACTCCCAGATAACCTCACCTGGATGACTAAGGCTCCCCACAGACACTCTGGATACCCACCTTGGCAGAGAGGAGAGAGGTCACAGACCAAAACTCAAGAATGCTGGGTCAAATTCTGATCAGCCATGGAAACTCACGGTGGTGATGGTGGTGGTGGAGGGAGGAGGTATCATGAAAACTCAATTAGGGTTGCTACAAGTCAGTTCAACTTGATATCACATAAGGTACACAAATGTCTGGAGGGCTGCAAGCTGCCCAATCTATTTTAAAATAAGAGAGATCTATCCTGTACCAAAGCATTATATTTTCAGAAGCAATGTTGTGAATTGCACAATGCCTGACTACTGAGGGACTCTTTTCTCTTGATGTACATACACCAAACTTGAAAGGAAGATTAAGCGGCAGCTGCTGCATGGTTACAGCGCCGCCTGGTGACCAAACGGGCAAGGAGGATGTTTCAGTACACTTTCTAGGAATCCATCCAATTTTCTTTCCTCTCTCCAGGTCTACTGTGCTGTTAGAAGCATTTGTTCCATCCGAGCGCGGGTGCAGGGAACAAGATCTGACAGGGAGCCCCTAAGTTCTACTTCTGGACCTCTATGGAGACAGTGGCAACAAATCTCTCTTCCAACTCTCCAGCCAGCCCCACGATTGGGCTTTAAAAGGCTCCTGCAAAAAACATCATCCATCCGCCTCGACTTCAAGGCAGACTCCCACATGGCAGCCACAAAGTAGGATGGAAATGAAGAGTCACAGTGAGCATTCTGCGATCTGGGCTTCTCTGGCTTTTGAATGCAAGTGGTCAAGTTGGTTAGAAACAGAAATAGCCTCTTGATGTCCATATCAGATAACCATCCTTAATGGATTCCCATCTGTGACTGCATAGACCCCAATTGAAAAAATTGCCCGAAGTCTGTGGTCAGGCTTTATTCCAAATAAGTCACTTTCTTGCCTCTGCAGGACTGTATTCCATTCCCCTCTCTACCTGTCCCCTCTGCCACAAGCCCCCTTCACTGTTCTCTCCTTTCTGTTGCTTTTCTGCCAGATTCATCCCGGTGCCTCTGGATATGCTAAGCTACACCTCTCTCATCACCCACAACCAGCACCGTCATCTTTCATCGTGCTCCCCGGACTTTCTCAGGCCCTTGCCTTTTCCAAAGTTCCTTCTGCTTTCCCTATATGGCTAATCTCTCCACACCCCCCCCATGCAGCTTCTCTCTAGGACCAAAGGAGCTGAGCTGATGGTAAAGTGTCACATCAGTGCAGCTCAGCCCAACCCTTGTGAAGAGCCCTCGGTCCCAGAATTCCAAGCCTTTATTTCTAATGGCAAAGGACTGTGGGGGTTGTGGTCCTAAACATCTGGAGGGCCGAAGTTTGGACATGCACGGAAAGCGGTCCAATGGAATGGAAGGATCAGCTTCAAGGAACACTCACATGGGTCCGCGGCCCCCACATTCTTTGGGGAGGACCCTTCCTTGTTCTGCCTTGTTTTATTAATGTAAGAGAACGTAACTTGTAATGTTTCAGTTCCCTGCAACCAGATGTAGCCACTGTGAGGAGCAATATGAGAGCCCCATCACTGACTGATCGCAGAGGAACAAAAAAGAAAGGAGACCAAGAGCCAAATCAACACAAAGATCGCCGAGTCAAGCTGTACCCTAGTACCGTCATGGTCATAATTACTCCTTGTGTAACAACCCTATCCTGTAAATAATAAATAAAAATAATATTGATTTACTCCTATAATAATGCACACAGTTAAGTTTATGGGCCTCAGGCGTTTAGGGGTCAAAGTCCAGTCTAGACAGGTTTGATACATATATCTGGACCAGCAAGCTCTGAGTTGCCTTGTCAGAGAAAGTGGGGCTAGGAAGCACCAACCACCTGGTCCGCCGATAAATGAATCATCACAAACTGATGAACTAGCAATTCGTGCCCATCTCGAGTTTGAAAATCAGAAAATACTTGGTTCCTCCTCCATCAATACTCTGTAATGGACAATTAATTCTTACAGAAAGGAGTAAGGATAGCATGAATGTTTTAAGGTCAGGCCATGGAGATGTGTAATCTCCAGGCTTAAAACCGGGGTACATAAGAACATAAGACTTCAAGGACCAGGTGCAGGGGAGTGGTATCAAGAGACAGATGTTTAGTCTCATGCACTCCCAGAGGCATCTGGTGGGGCCACTGTGAGATACAGGAAGCTGGACTAGATGGGCCTTTGGCCTGATCCAGCTTGGCTCTTCTTATGTTCTTAAGGTTAGTAACAACTGTTGACTCATTTGTGTGATTATTATAAGTGTCAAAGCAAGTTTGCTAGAGGATGGTGAGCAGATCAGACCCTGTGAGATCAATTCACAAGTGCCAGAAATCAAACCAGGCCTTTTTGCAGATTATCAGGCCATCTGTGACATTTTGAACTGCACTGCACACAATGTTCTGTTTCTAAAACGAGCGACACCAGGGAGCTTAAATGATCCCAGAAGGCATTATTTGAAATCAACTTGTGTGACATGAAACTGCAGTTGCTTGGTATAAAAGACACTCTGCATATGCTCATGCTATATGCTATTTTGAGCTATGCAATAAAAACTAAAGCCCAAGTTGGAAAGCAGACGCCTCCACCCAACTTCCAACTCAGTGGATTTAGTATTGGAGCAAGAGATACGAGGGCCGCGTAGTTCAATCACAAGATACACCAAGTTTGGGAAATGCAACATTTATTTCAACAAATGTCAATATCATTTGGAATGAAGTACAGCTGTAGAGTATGGGATGGGTGTTGGCTAAAAAGGATACAACCAGCAAGACACCAGGAGGCATCCTGGAGCCACAGACAGCTCAACGGATCTGTGTGGAGGGGAGAGAAAAAAAAAAAGAGGGGGTGAGAGTCCTTCTTGCTTCATATTATTCCAGTTCCATCATCAGACGGGAGTGAGCATCACCCAATGCTCTGCCCAGCCCGAGCAAATGTGGAATGATGCTCTCCGGATCATACAGCTCAAACCAGTGGCACTTAATATGTGCTTAGGATGATTAAAGAGCAGCAAAAGGCTGAATCATTTGTAAAAAAAAATAATGCAAGTGACCTCACAAACCACAATTATAAAGAGGAGAAAGGAAATGCAATGATGCAACCAACAGGGCTAGGCTAGGAGTTTGTGGGTTGGGGAAAATCATCATTTTTGGTAGCTGATTGGATGGGGAGGAAAGAGCAGAAAAACAGACCGTGGGGCCTGGTATAATCAAAAAGGAATCCCAAGTCATCAGCTATGAAAGGAAGAGGCTGAATCTGAATATTTTCTCTGTTATAGCCACCTTCCAATGGGGTGATCACAGACCACTGTTTCCTGCCTTGTGGGAACAGGACGCCATACATGAGCAATGGCCCTGGGGGCTTTTGGACCAAGCTACCTATTCCACGCATTACTAGAACCACCAAAACACACACACACACACACACACACACACACACACACA
>JAHTLZ010003468.1:2606950-2624930 GCA_023846285.1 Phrynocephalus versicolor | reverse complement strand
TAGTCTCAGCCACCCACCTACCCACCCACTCTGCTCGACGGACCAGAGGAAGAATTTACGGTAAATAGGTTTTCCTCTTGAGCGAACAAACAAGCAAGGAGCAAAAGGGCCGAGCAGCCCTCTCTTTCTTATTGATTTGACCGAGCCCTGAGTTGCTGCCCTTCGGCTGAAAGCCCTGAAGCAGCAAACAAAAACAATAAGGAGCAATTTCTCTCTTTGGGAAAACTCACAGCCTCCGAGGCTGCTGTTGAAGCATTAAAAATGTGAGAAAACATCTCACTGATTACACTGTTTGAACATAATCACATACACAGAGGACCCTGTCCTTCGCTGGGTGGTCTCAATGGTTTTCCCCCAACCAGATAGACAAGCCTTTAGACCCACTGCAGCCCTTGTGTTCTGTAGCCCAACTGCCCCCCCCATTGTAGAGCTGTCTAATCACATGGGGGCTGCTGCTGGCCCTCCAATGCCTCCACCTCATTTTTCCTCACCAATTTCAATACAGTAATACCTTGGTTTAAGAGTAACTTGGTTTACGAGGGTTTTGCAAGACAAACAAACATTGCTTCTAATTTTTGCCTTGATCAACAAGCAATGTTTTGATATACAAGTACTGGAGCAGGTCGCATGATCACAAGTGAGCCACTGGTGGTTCTCTCTCCCTCCCCCTGCCAGATTGTGGGTGACTGTCTGCAATGTTCCATCTCAGGCAGCCTCCAAAGCAGAGGGAGGAGAGAGGAACAGAGGTTGCCCTTGCACCAGCCACGAACATTTTCAAAGGGAAATGCAGGTTATTTATTTATTTTATATTTATTTTAGAGCTTATATACTGTCCGTCTTATATGGCACTGAGCCATGAGGGCGTTATTTAAAACAACAATAATATTAGTTCCACCCTCTAAATCAGTGGTTGTTAACCTGTGGGTCCCCAGATGTTCCTGGTCTGCAACTCCCAGAAATCCTGGCCAGCTCAGCTAGTGATGAAGACTTCTGGGAGTTGCAGTCCAGGAAGATCTGGGGACCCTCAGGTTGAGAACCACTGCTCTAAATAATCCTTGCAATCAACCTCACCTTTTGGAGAAGTGGGATGTGTAATGCTCCGAACTAAGCAAAGGCAGAAGATAGTTGTAAAAAGGGTAGCTGCCTTAGTCTGTGGAAGCATTATAGGTGAAAACAAAAACAATAATTTTTAAAAACTGAGATGAAAATGTGGCAACACTGTCAGAATAGCATTTATATATTTTTTTAATATGAGCTTTCGTGGACAAAAAGCCCACAAAAGATCACATTAAAAATATAAAAGTTAGTCTTGATGGTACCACCATGTTTTAGTCTCTCCTTTTTTCTTTTTTTTCCCACCCAAAACCAGAAATGCATTTATCTGAGGGAACTCTAAGCTCGGGTTTTGCTTGCTCTCTTTCTCAGGGAACCCTGCAACGCCACCATAATTCGGGGCTCTATACACGAAAGTCACTCAAAAGGCTGCAGCCTTTTCTAAAAGGATTCTATACAACCCGTTGATATTATATACTTGAAGATGGCAGCAGGGGGGTGGAGGTGGCAGGAGGCCTCTCCCCCCCCCTTTGACCCAGACATCTGAACCCAGCCTGAATGGCAGCAGGCCAACTCTTCAGCAAATGGCTGCTGCATAAATTAAGTCTAATTTTAAAATCAATAAAAAAAAACGTAGCCCTCTGCCAGCAATATATATTGTACAATTAGGCTTCAGCGTTATTGCATTACCACATGATTCAGAATAGGAACAATCCACTGGTATAGGAACGGCAGCCTCCAATATCCCTCCAGATGTCGAACGGACTGATTTTGCAGGATTACAAGGTAAGGCATACTTGGGATGGACTGCATGTTTGAGGTACCCAATGGGGAAAGGGGGGGGCTGCTGTTTAAATGGGCCTAGGTATTTGTTTGGGGGTGGGGGGAAGAGGCAGCAGAACATTCTGGCCTTTAGAGAATCCAGACGCCTCTCTCCTATTGCCCTCCGGATGGGAAAGGGATCCAATACTGCCTCTGATCAAAACCGTGGGGTGTTCCTTTCCTCCTCTCAGCCTCCCTATCTGGGAGCTCCTGCCAACACCCATAGATGCTGCTTCCCTCCGTTCTTTCTTTCCCCTTGCAAAGAGAGCCGAGTTCTGCCTGGCTGGGAAGGGAGCCTCCTGTGAGGAGGTCATCTGAATCAAGAAATATCGGGCCTTCCGCCTTGGTTTTAGCTCCACGCCCCATATTTTGGTTTACGGGTTGTTTCTTTTTAAAGACAAAAATTGCCATGCCCTTATGTTTTGACGGCAGCTGCCCCAGAGAAGTACTGCGTGGACATCTTTGGCAGGCATCGACAAAGTGCTACACAAACAATACGTGGGTGTACATCTGAATATCCAAGATGACGCTCCTGAAGTTTCAAAGAGGTTTCTAAAGTGTTCCGCTGCCACCCAAACATCTCTTTCTCCAAGGACCTGCCCAAGCCCCGGCTCTCCATTCCATTTACCGTATACTTGTCCCACTTCTTCTCCGGGTCGTAGGGCTCCCATCGGCTCGCCGGGAAAATGTGCTTGTTCTTCTCGTACCAGCTGCGAAGCACAACCTTGCCGGCGTGGGACTGAGGAGGGGAAAGGGAACAAGACAGAAATCACAGGGCAGGAGCTGGGAATGTCCCCCCCCCCTCTTTTTTTTTTTTTGGTCTGCATCTCCAGAGATTTTCCACCAGCCAGGTTGGCTGGGTTAATTCCATGAGCCGCAGGCCCCCAAAGCGACGTGTCCAAGCTCTGTGGCTAAGCTCTTTCACACTGGACAGAGGGAGGCAGGCCTGCAGAGCCCAGAGTCTCTGCTGGACCCCTCTCAGCCACATTCTTTTTACCTCATCTTTTTCCACCGTTGCGTCGCTCAGAAGCCGGACATCGTCGTGCACGTCAAAATTGAAGAGCGGACCTGGATTGGGGAAAACCACCAGGCCGTGAACACATGCTTTCAAGTGGGGTGCTGCTCCTGCCCCCCCAACATCTAAATTACCTTCTCCAATGGTCTCAATATCCCCCCTTGAGCACAACTATTGGACCTTCTGCATCCTCACCTTTTCACCATGGACCTCGTGAGTTCACCAGCCTCTTTCACAATTCCCCCCTCCCCCCCACACATCTTCCTAGGGGATTAGGAGTCATGGGTGCTATAGTCCATACTACCTGGGGAGCACCAGCCTGGAACTAGGTAGGGGGGCAACTACACTTATCCTTTGGTGCCCTTATATTAGAGGGTCAAGAGTCGTCTGCAAATATGGCCCCCCCCCAGCCTTTTCTATACGTTCGATACCAATTCTATCTTCTCCCACCCCAAAGGCCCTCTTATCTTTGCCAACATGAAAAATGATTCCTATTTGGATCCTGTCTATCACCTGCATCCTAAAACCTCACCCAGCTCCTCAGGAAGAACTGGAGGCAGGCAACGGCTGAAAATAACAAAAAAAGAGGGCAGAAGACTCACCGCTTTTCCCCCGAGCCTTGGTGACGATGAAGTCATAGAAGCTGTGATGCTAGACATGGGCGGGAAAAGGGAAAGAAAGGGGGCATAAGCGGGGGAGCGGGATGGCACGCATATGTTCCCCATGGAGGAACTTATCCCATAGACCAAGGGTGGGCCACAGGCAGCCCTGGTGCCTCATGTGTCCACCTCCCCCCCCCCAGGCATTTATAGATCTTCTCCTTATTGAACCCTCCCCTGCAAGATATCCACCTCCCACCATCAATGAATTGGGTTTCCCCAGGAGAAAAATAAATGGGTGTTCCAAGAAGCCTTGTGTCTGAATAGATAGTAGAGGTCTCCTGCAGTTCTCCCATACCAAATGCATGTGTTGTATTTTAATGAAAGTTGTTTTTATCATTTTGTTTGCTTTGATGATTGTGTCTTGATGAATTTCTGCTGTGAATCACCCAGAGTAGCCTCACTCTCAGATGCGTGGTATACAAATATAATAATAAATAAATAAATAAATAAAATCTGCCCCTTTTAAAAACCTGAGGTGAATTTCTAGCTGCTCTTGGATTTTGTCTTGTTTCTCCCCCAGCCGCCTGCATCTGGACTTCCAGTAGATGGTGAAGCAAGCATTTCCAACCCAAGCCTCTGTCCAAAATGCTGTGCCCTTCCCCCTTTTCCTTACTGACAGCTCGTTTTTCAGGGGTTGAAGAGCACCTGTGTTCTTTTGTCAATCCCTGTCAAGTTCACCCTATGGAGGTTTGTTCGTGTAGTAGGCCAACAGACAGCAACCTACACTCACTTCAGAATGCCTCTAATCAGCCCACTCTCACTGGCTTCCTTCTGAAATGAAGGGCTCAGGGCCTTACCAGGCCTCGCCTGCGGCATGAAATTCCCCGTGTGTCAAGAATACCTACGTTGGGCCCTGTCTTTGCCTGTTACCAGCGTAGTGCCTCCGATTCTACCAGCTATGGCGGTTACCAACAGCAACTGGATACAATGGTGCCTCCTCAGATGAATTTAATTGGTTCCAGGGGTCCATCAGTTTAATGAAAATTCATCTTAAGAGGCACGTTTACCCATAGGAATGCACTGAAAACCAATCAATCAGTTCTGGAGCAATGGATTCCATTGGTTTTCAATGCATTCCTATGGGAAGGCTGTCCCAAACCCCCTCAATCAACTGGCAGCCAAGCTGCCTTCCGCTGCCAGTTGATTGAGGGAGTTGACCCCCAACCCAGGAAAGAGGGGAAGATTTTCCTCTTCTTTGCTGGGTTGGGGCAGGGGAAAAGCTTCTCCCCTTTTGCTGGCTGCCCCAACCCGGGGGGGGGGGGTAGTGGAAGAAGGGTGACTCGCCCGCTCACCCCTCTCCTGCATCGGGGCAGCCACCCCTCCTTTGTCCGGGTCTCTGTGTCAAGCTGTTTAGGCACAGAGACCCGGGCGAAGGGAGGAGAAGCGGCAGCTGTGCAGAGAGCCTAGCGAAAGGAAGGCAGCGACTTGCAATCACACAAGGCGCTGCCTCCCCTTTGCCTTGGGCTCTGTGCATAGAGCCGTTTAAACGGGGGAGGGGTGGGGGCTTCGATCCTGGCTTTCCCAACCATGCAGCACCCGCGGATCAGGTGCTACACGTCGTGAAAGTCAGGATGGAAGACTAGGCTTTTGAATTCCGTCCGCCCATAACCCCCTCGGGTTGTGGCCGTGCAAAATTCAAACGCCTGCCCCGTAAGACAGATTTTTTGCAAGACATCCAATAGGCAAACCGTCATCTTGAGGAAAAAATGCCTGTACCTGGAAATTTCATTCGTTTTACAAGGAATTCATCCTATGGGGCATTCGTCTTGTGAGGTACCCCTGTATAAGCCTATGGCTGCATATGTACATGCACGTGTGTATGTCTGCAATAGCATCCATACATCTATATTTAGTACCGTCACCCACTTTGGTTGCTAAGCTGGTACCAATCATTCAGAGACCTCCTCTGCTAGTACTACCACATCAGATAGAGCCGAGACCTTTCCAGGTCTCTCCTCTTCATCTTTTTAGCACCCTTGGTAGTAAAAACTTTACACGAAGAAAAGCAGTATCTGTTTTGATTGGATGTTTTCAGCAGAGCCAACAGGTCTGTTTCCTCGTCTTATCTAACGGCTCTGCCTAAGAGAAGACAGGGAAGAAAACCAATTGTTTGTTTTTCTCCTCTCTTTAGTTCTCTCTTTCTTCAGGACAGTCAGACATTCAGCTGCCACCTTCTTCATACTTTGGATGCACGTAGGTTGGGAGCTTCCTGGCCTCAAAGCACAAGGTAAATAAAGACAGAAAAGATCTGTTTGAGATACTTCCTTGCCCCTCGTGTGCAGCACACAAGGTGGGGAGAACGGAGGGGCACCAGGGACAACCAGCTGGGCCAGGCTCCTCCACTCACATGCGGGATGATGAGATCCTCCTTGATGTACATCAGCTGCTCCACGCCAGCTGACCTGTGGGAAAGAAACATATTCAGACCTAAAATCTGGTGCACTCTCTCTCTCTCTCTCTCTCTCGTTTTCTTTTTCCCTCCCAGTCTCATTCTCGTCATCCAGAAACCCCAGCTGAGGCCCAGTCCGTAACTTCCTTCACTTCCATGACATTTGTTTTTACTGCTTCCAAATGAGGTAGATGAGTCTCGTTACAAGTCTGGGCGGTTGGTTCCCAACGACTCTCAATTAGAAGATCCCAGAGAAAAGAATGGGATGCTGAGTGCCATCTGAGGGACCTAACCCTCTTCCCACCCCGCTGTATATCTCTAGCTGTTACCATAAACAGATAGAGATGGGCACAAAACAAAAAATGAAACACCGTTTTTAGACCCAGCGCTCTGAAGCAGATGTGAGCCATATCCAAGGACTAGAAAAACCATATGTCCCAGAGGAAAAAAACATATGCCCCAAAGGAGAAAATGGGTACCAAAGCCCTATACCCAACAGGAGACCCAAAACATCCTGGCTGGGTGGTGGTGGGGGGAACTGGCATCAGAATTAAAAATTACATACCTTCAACAGGATTTGCATAGAAACCCAACTTTTGTTGTTGTTTTGACTTATACACTCATGTGAAAAAGCAAGTACACCCTCCTTGAATTCTATAGTTTTATGTATCAGGACATAATTTTAAAACAAAATCTAGTCTAAAAATTAGGTAAATATGACCTCAGGTGAACACGACATGTTATACTGCGTCATGACTTATTTTACAAAAATAAAACCAAAATGGAGAGGCCATGTGTGAAAAACTGAAGCCCTTTTGACCTTAAAGGGACTTTAAAAACAACAACAATGGAGAATGAGTAGCTTTACACAAAGCACTCGTAAGCCTAAATATTCCCTGCAGGGAGGCCTGGGTGTACAGCAGAAATCATATATTCCAGAGGTTTGGATGGTGTGTGTGTGTGTGGGGGGGTGATTTGCATTGTTGGCGACCAATTCCCACCCACCCCCATCCCTGGTTGTTGTTGAATTTTAGAGTTCAGGAGGATCTCGGAGGCCTTAGAGCAGGCATGTCCAAGCTTCGGCCCTCCAGATGTTTTGGACCATAACTCACATAGTCCTTTGCCATTGGCAATCTAAGCTTAGAATTCTGAGAATTGTGGTCCAAAACATCAGGAGGGCTGAAGTTTGGACATGCCTGCCTTAGAGGGTGAACCCATCCCACTCTAAGTGGGCAGCAAGGAAAACAGAAGGCAGCTGTGGAGACGAAGCAGCCCCTTCTACAGCCTCCCCCATTCCCTTTCCCCAGAGGGGCCCACCCTGCTCAACCCAGGCCTTTACCGGAGTTCGCTGAAGTCCTTACGCAAAATCTCCAGGGCCTTCTGTAGAAACTGCTGAATGGTGTTGCCCTTTTTCATCTGCACTGCAGGGAAAACAGGAGTCAGCTTGGAAGGGAGGTGTCTTTCTTGCAACAGACACAGACAATGAATATCTGGTATGACATGTATGTCCATCTCATATTATATTTCACACCTCATTCTGCTGCTATATGTCTGAAGAAGTGCATATGTGCACGAAACGTTACATTAAAATATGAAAGTTAGTCTTTAAGGTGCCACATGTTTGTGTCTTTTGTTTTGTTTTGTTTTTCTTTGATTTTTACCTGAAAGACCAAAACAAACAGAGCTTGAAGGGCCCTCAGCAATGACCTCTGTACATTTGTGTCGATAGGTATTTATGGTGTGGATTGACCATCAGTCAGCGTATCTCTCTCTCCATTTATTACTCCAAGCCGTTCAGGGGAGCGTCCTTGGGGTCCCTCTGCCCAGCTCCTTTTATTTTGGACTCTGGCACTCCTTTGTTCTAGGCTCCCACTATAACTGTTGACATCCACCAGCTGTATCACCACATTGGTGAGAGGTAAATGGGACTTGGAGGATACTGAGGGTTGGAGCGTGAGAGAGACATTGCTCTAGCACTCTTAAGTGCTGGTGTCACTGATGTCTCTTGCACTCTCTCCCTCTCCTGCTGAGTTGTATGTATGTATGTATGTATGTATGTATGTATGTATGTATGTATGTACTGCCCATATTCAAACAGAACATTATTTTACACAAATAAAATTCAGAGTTTCAGTTTCAAATGAGAAAAAAATATATAATTAAAGAGGAATTGGGGAAGTTCCCTGAGAGAGCTACACGTTGCACCACCCTGGCTGTTTTTGGCCCCCTCTCAGCTCTCTCCTTGTCCCCCCTTTTTTTCTGTAACAAAAAAAAAGTGAACTGTTGTTCATGGATGCCTCCAGGTGGCTTAGCTTTACCACAGGCCGCTCAACCTTTCCAATGCCACATAATAGCCCTAAATACCCATTTTTTCAAAACTGGAAACAGGTTTCTCAGCCAGATCCAGTTCGTTGCTTCCCTCTTTTTTTGTGGGGAGGCCGTCTGCACAGCCCACAGAGAGTTTCAGAGTGGAAATTATGTCCCGTGACCCTGCACTAAAGTTTTTGTAAAGCGGCGGGCAGGATCCGGACCTCAGGCCTCTACAGAGGTTCCATCATTCCCTAAACATGGCACCAAAAATCTCCAGAAGGTTTTTTGTTTTAAAATCATCTCTATATAAAAAAATGAGGAGGCACTTTTGGTAAAAACAAAAAAAGTTTGTTTTTGTAGTATTTTGAGAATCATGGCCTCTTGTCATGTGATTCTCCTATGAGGAAGGGAAACATACCTTTATGTGTATTTTTTGTATTTTCTGGAACCCACCCAGAGTAGTGGCTTGTCCACCACATGGGCCGGGGGTAAGTTTAAACAAATAAAATAAATACAGTGGTACCCCGACTTAAGAGCAATTCAACTTAAGAGTGGAAAACTGTTGGCGTTTTAACTGCTGCCTTACAAATTTCAGATATGGTCTGCTCGACTTACAAATTTTTTTTTCATTTTTTCATTTTTTAACTTATTTGTTTGATTTTTTTAGATCGGTACCCCGACTTAAGGAGTAGTTCGACTTAAGAGCATGCGTTCGGAATGGATTACATTCATAAACTGAGGTACCACTGTAAATAAATTTCCTTTGTAGAGTACCTGGAGGCCGCAGAACTGCTCAGAAAGGCCACCTCCCACCTTTAGTTTTACATCATGTTTTGATCAGGTTTTAAAACCTCGGTCTGTGGGTTACAGGTGAGAACATGTACTTTTTAGGATGCAATTTTCTTTTGGGGAGGTGTAAAGACATAGGAATTATATCCACAGGGGTAGCTGAATTGCACCCAAACCAGAAGAAACAAGAAGCCTGGAGGCTCCTCAAAGGCTGTCATGTTTTATCTAGGATGAATTTCGTGGACTGTGAACATGTGGCCCCCATTCCTAGAACGCTTATGCACAATAAAACTTGTTAGACTTCAAAAATGCTCCGAGGCTTCCTCTGGTTGTAGGAAATATTGATGACGTTCCTTTTGGATCTGCCGAAGCAGAAGGAAGGCCTCACCTGTTCCTCAGATGGAAGACCAAGGAGAATCCCACATATAAACAGGATATAATAAGTGTTTCTTAAGAATGCAAGAAACTAACCTAGTCTTTAGTTGGGGGGGGGGAGACCCACGTAGGACAGCCACAAAGGGGCCATAGGGCAGATTTTGACAGGGAGCCAATCTTACTTTCACATGGAAGCCTCTCTGGGCAAAGACTTAGTCATTCATGGCTGCTTTTAAATAACTTCATGAGGACAGCAGTAAGTTGACTACCAACCAGTCCACCTGAATGTTCTGTGACATATTATCGAATGTATTGCATCATTTAAGCTGTTTTGTATCCAAAGGAGGACAAGATATAATTCTCCTGCCAAAAGCTTGATTCTCTTTTGTAGTATTTAAAGAATTTTTACTTGGAAGCTAAACTCATGAGGGTTTTTAGGTTTATTTCAGACAGTCGATGGATTGGTCTATCTTTTCTTTCCCCCTCACCTTCACGGTTCGACGGTGTCCAGAGCCATCCCAGTAGCTGAAAGTGATTTCGATTTCTTCACCTAGACAAAGATTTGGGGCAGTAGAGGTGGCGGGGGGGGGGGGGGGAGGAAAGGAAGAGATGTACATCCTTAATCACAAGTGATCTATAAACCTCCAGCGTCTTTCTGAAGGTATCTGCCCCCCCGACCCCTGAAGGCCTGTCAGACGGGTGCCCCATTTTGCCACTCACTCTTGATTTTCTCCTGTTTGGCCTCCCACTCCTGGCGAAGCTCTTCCCTCAAGCGGTTTTCTTCTTCCTGAAAAGAGAAGTGTGTGCTTCCTGCTTTACAGCAAAAACTTGCTGCCCAAAAAGGTGACTATCCTTCATTGAGCCCCACCACATTTCTATCCCATCTTCCTTCCAGTTAATCTGCCCTGTTTCCTATATGACTTTCACAAGGGTTTTTAGGGTTGGTGGGGACTTAAAGCTGGATTTCTCAGGGTCCCGCTGAATGCTCTCACCCAGTGGTTCTCAACCTGTGGGTCCCCAGATCTTCCTGGACTGCAACTCCCAGAAGTCTTCATCACTAGCTGAGCTGGCCAGGATTTCTGGGAGTTGCAGTCCAGGAACACCTGGGGACCCACAGGTTGAGAACCACTGATCTAACCATTACCCCACCCTGGGTCTGACCAGAGGGCAGGCGAGCAACTCACCTCACGGTCACGGTCAGGCAAGAAGCTGGTGTCTACATCTGGGTTCTTCCCTAGTTTCTTCTTCTTAGGAGGATGTTCTGAGGGAAGGAGGGAGGAAAGGAGAGAGAGAAAGAAGGAAGGTATGAGGGCCACATTTCTCACAGATTTTAATTTGCTTTAATTTGCTCGTCATCCTCTTGTCTTCCAACTGCACGTCACTGCCGTTATTACGGTTGCTGTCATTGCCCCAGGCCTACCAAGGCTTCACTTTCCACTTGCAAACACCCAGGCTTCTCTTCCTTACCTTCCCTCTCCAACTCTGCCTCCTCCTCCTCTTCCTCAGCACCATCACCATCACCATCTTCTTCTTCCTCCTCCTCTTCTTCCTCCTCCTCATCCAGAGTGAAGGACAAGCTGGAGATCTTACGCTTCTGCTCCTGTTTGCGCTCCCGCTCTCGCATCCGCTCCAGTTTCCTAAGCGAGAACCACCGACATCAGAGCCATCAGCCATGCAAAGCTTAGGCCAAGGGAAATGAACTACCCCAAGAATGCTGAGAAAGGCAACGAGTCAAATTATCACACACACCCCAAGTACAGGAGACACAATGTCTCAACCTATCAAGTACTAGAGGTATTTACAAGGCTAACTGAGGGAAAACCAGACACTGAAGTCCATCTCATGACTATGTGGGTGATGGGATATAAGAGTCCTGCTGGATCAGACCAAAGGCACTCCTCATCCTTGTATACCCATTTGAGATGATCGAAAGAAAGAAGAGGAAAAGAATAACTGCCCCTTATTATTTACTGCAGTATTAAGAGATATAGTGCCTCACAAGATGGAGGCTCCAACTTGGCAGCTGACAAAACCCTACCCCCCACCCCATTCTCTGTTATTTAACAAAATGCTCTTAAACTGCAAGCAGTTTGTTTTTATTTACTTATTTCTGGGTAGGAGAGTGATAGCCATGTTGTGTTTGTTGCACTAAAACCAACAAATACTCTCACGGCACCTTAAAGCCTAAGCACTTTATAGAGGCACGAGCTTTTGTAGATTCACCCAAATTCTAATGAAGTGCCTCTGCTATAACAGCCCCAAAAATATTCAGGCCATATAAAATGTGTCAGTCTTCGAGGTGGTGTGTGAGACTCTTTGAAGTTCTGATTCACAAGGTAACGAATTCTCCTATTTATGTTTATCTTCCCTGGGAAGCAGCCCATGCTTTTGGTTGCTGCAAACCTAGGCTCACCAATGTCACCAAGAGACTGCAGGATCACACGTTATGCAAGTCTTCAGAGAGTATATGCTTAGGCCTAGCTCTCCTTAAAACAAAGAACAAAATTCACCTAGCAAAAGAAATACACCACTACCACCACCCCGACTCAGCCTGCCCGGAATGTGCCTACAACGCAGTTGACAACTTACAGCTGTAGTTCTTTCGACTGTTCCTTCTTTGCCAGTTGCTTCTCCCGTTCCTTTACCAGAGCCTCTTGCTTGGCCTTCATATCATTTAGGGTCACCAAACCTACCAGAAGTAAAAAGGCTGGAAAGAAGGCCCTCTCAGGTGCAGGCGCCCAGGTTAAAGCTGACAAACTGGGGCTAGTCTTTAAAAGTTGAGGAACAGGGATCAAGACATCTACTCTCTGCATCTCTCCCATCCCACTTACTCACCAACCGTGCTGGATTTTAGCTCGGCTTCCACTGCGTCATAATGGGCAGAGAACTTCTTGTCAATGTTTGACTTCATGATGTTCTCCTACCAGAGGAAAAAGGTTTACCATAAGGAGCGGAAGGTCAGTCTTCAATCCACCTTCCTTGGACTAACCCTAGAGAACTGTAGAACTATCCCAAGCAGAGGAGAAACCAAGGGCTGGGTAAGGAGGCATCTAGGGAAACGTTATGGGTTCTTGTCTCACTTTCGCCTTGGTGAAAATAAGGGGAGGGTCCAGCACTGCCTTTCTGCTGATCAAACACCTCCCACCAGCAGAACCAGGAGAGGGGTGATTAGACTTACAGTCCAGCTTAACCCAAGGGCTGGGGCAGATTACGTACTTTTGTTTTACACATTTCCATCTTTAAAGAACAAAAAGATGTTCAGTTGGAGACAAACATGTCCCGGAGAAAAGCATGTGGTTAATGCAGAAGATCTTGCCAGTAGGAATTCCACTTTTTCGATCACAAGACGTCATGCCCCGTGAGGAAGGACCGACAGCCACGGTGAAGTGCAGCTTACACAAACTGGAGGACGCCCTTGGGGCACCAACCACCCTGACCATCCAGCCAGGTGGCATTTCCACTAACATCTAGAGAGGGTTGGCAGCACAAAGCCCAGAGGATAAAACCACCAAGCAGGAGGATCTGTGCTCGTCTTTGGAAGAAACGAATCTTTACAGAGCAAGACCTGAGGCAACAGGAGGGAAGCCATTTTTCAAGCCATGACGCGCAAGACTCTTGGGTATTAAAAAGAAAGGCAGGGGAGCAAGCAAGGGAAGTGGAAAGTTATCAGAGGAGGAGCCTGTCATTATTAAGGCCTCGAAGGGGGAATTATTAAGACTTAGAAGGTCACTGTTGTTACAGCCAATTAAAGAAAGACAAGAAAGGGAAGAAAGCGCCTCTAAATCTATGTTTTGCAGAAGAAAAAGTTCACCCGGGTCCGGAGTGAAGAGAAGGGTAATACCTGTGAATGGATCTAAGTAAAGACAGGGGAAAAAAGAGAGTGCTATGAGTCGCTGGAACAAATGGACAAATGTGTCAAAGAGTTATTGGAGGAGGCATTCGTTGGCAATGGACTCACCTGTTTCCTGACACTAAACATGTGTGTGAATTTGGAGCATCATTGTTGTGTCAAGAAACGGCCTTTCCCACTTAGTGTGCTTAAAATGTCAGAATAAGGTAGGTGCGCAATTTGAAATACTCAAGTGCAGTGGAAGACAAGGCCGCCCTGACTGTTCCACCCGGCCCTTTTTTTGCCTCCCTGCTTCAAGTGTGCCACACACTGGCAAACCCGTTGGCCACATCAGATAAAATGGAGGCAAAAGTCAGGTCTGAAGTTGGTGGGAGAGAAGCTGAGGTGGTCTTCCCGCTTGCTCCATATGGGGTTTCAAAAGGAACATATCTGGCATTCTGTTCAAAGTAACAACAAGGGTCTCTCTTGGGGCAGGAATACGTGTCCTGGTCAGGACCTGACAGGGTTGGCTATCTATCTATCTATCTATCTATCTTTCTTTCTTTCTTTCTTTCTTTCTCACCATTGGAGACTCCAAGCAGCTCACACCAATGAAAACTACAAAATGACCAGCAGTTTGAAAAATATCATTGAAAACTGTATTTAAAACCATTCAACTTCTGCTAATACTTAAAACCATGAGGAAAACCCATTTTTTAAAAAACATTTTAAATCATTTCAGAATCTCTAGATTCAATAAAAAGAGCAACCCCAAAAACACACACACCCTTTACTACTTAAAAACCTACTTTAAAAGGGCAGTTTTTAAAAAAGGCTGGCTTCTTGGAAAATGAATTCCAAAGCCTAGAAACACTTTTGCCATAGTTTTCATCTCTAGGGGCAGGCGAGGAGCAATCCCTACATCCCCTACAGACCTCTGGACACCTACAGCATTGATTGTGGGGCTGGAAAACCATCTGAAACAGTTTTTTGGGTGGTTTAAAGGGCTATACCAGTGTTGGTGAATCTATGGCAGGGTGCCAAAGGTGACACTCGGAGCCCTTTCTGTGGGCACCCGACATCACCCCCTCACAGCCACCTGTATTCAGGTTAAATTGCTGTATTAGCACTTTATGAAAACTTAGTGGGTTCTGAATTGCAGTTTGGGCACTTGGTCTCTAAAAGGTTCGCCATCACTAGGCTATACAGAACAGAAAAGCAGGGGAAATCCTGCTGTGCTAATAGTTGCCTGCTACAACAAGGTTCAATCTAGCCTTATGTTTCAAGGCATTGATACTGTTTTTTTTTAGGTGCCTAAGATTTTTCTTATCTTGCTATTGATGCCCTTTTTGCATCAACCTATAGAAAACATGGGACATCAGCATGCGCCTGAGACTATTTTACTTCTTCCAGTCAGCAGAACAGCTATGGTTCATTTCAGATTAGCAAAATTACTGGATCAGGGGAAGGCAACAATTATCATAGGTGACCACAGCATGCTTAGTGCAACTGGCTAAATAAAAGACAAGGAACAGCAAGCTTTAAGTTCTGAGGCAGGGGAAGAGAAAAGATGCTAAATTCTGGTGGCAATCAGAGAAGTCTCTTAGGGGGAGATGAGAAAAATCAAAAAAGTTTGGGAAGACAGACAGTATTTGACAGGAGGATTAAGAGCAAAACGGCAAACCGCAGTAGACATGCTGAAAAGGTAAGAGGAAAAGCAACAGAAAAGGGATACGAACACATTGAGATATTAGAAGAGTTTTTTCAGGAGGCAGGAAGGCCAAGTGACTGAGGAGATGAAAATAATGGTACTGAACAGGTACACCAAGCTAAGAGCGGAAAAATGAAATCCCATAAGAGGAAAGTGGCAGTGGAAGGAGACATCTAGGAAGCTTGTGACATTTCCCTAGGAGTGGTTGGGAAAGAAGAACAGGAAAGCTTTCTTGGAGCAAGCTCTGGACAAATTCCCCCATGATTCCTCCCCACCTCCATCTTGAATAACGAGGAAAGATCCACATCCTTGAAGGAGACTGTAATTTAACCAAAAAAAAAAAGGTGAAGGACTAACTTGAAGATGCACGTGCCACCAGCAAGGAACCACAAACCATGCACCCTCAACTACTAGAGAGAGAACATATACTCATTTTGACTTAAGGCTTGGCTTCCACATGATGTTAATGTAGATATGGGGTATGATGCTTACTGTATCAATTATTTTCATATAATTTTAAATGTTTCTTAGAACACTGGTTTGATTTACAAGCCCTTTTTTGTTTTGTTTTCTTCCCTATATAACGTATAGAAATAGTGAGAAAGGAAGTCATAGGCACTCATAACATTTCAGGTGAACACATGATAAGTTTAAAACAGGAATAAGCGTTGCTTTTGAAATGTGTTTTGTAACTATGAACTAAGGTTGGTTTTTTGTTTGTTTGATCGCAATTCGTTCTCACAATTGGTAGCAAGTTTCTTCTTTCCCATTCCTGGCATTCAAGATCTACCATCATCATCACCACCACCACCCCCCATTTAACAACTGATAGCACAATGCTGCCTTCCCCCCAAACCTCCCCCTTCCAAGATGTCAGCTTCTTGTCACCTCAGCAATCCGCTGCCGCATCTGTTCCATATGTTCTCGCTGCCTCTCTCTCTTCTTCATGAGCTGGAGAGCCCGGCCAGCCTCGCTGGCAGCTCCTTTGTACTGCGCCATGGTTGTGGATGGACCTGGGAGGCACAAAACGTATAGATGAGCATAGAGAGTTGTGATGAATCAGACCTATGATTCTCTCTTCTCAAGCAGCACAAGGGTCTGTCTTCCTAGGCAGCTTCCAAGAAAGACTTTTACTACCTTGATAAGCAGCTTTTCTGTTAGACCAAGTCTCAACGAGGAAGTCTTCTGGTCCAGACCATTAGGTATAACTATCAGTTTGCAAATAACTGACATATTTGTCTGGTGAGATACCCAAAATGGCCTTTCCTATTTCACTGAGATTCTCCTTATGTTCTTATGCTTCAAGCTTTACTAAGGGAACAGGCAGATATCTTGAGGAAAAGCAAGCCATCCTTTTATGTACTGTGGGGTGAGGTTAGGGTGAGAAACTGCCAACAAATACCTTTGTCATCTCTGCTTCTGTAGAACCTCAGTTCTATTTGAGATTTTTTTGTTTTGTTTTCGAGTCTGGCTTCATTCCCAAATGGCACTATATCTGGCCCAATTGCTGAAACCTTTTTAACCCCATGTTTTATATCACTTTTGTCTGTTGAAGAGTTCTGGAAATCTCAAAAACATGTTTTATTTGTTATCTCTAGCTGATCTAATAAATATTTTTCCAATCTTAGGCCTGTCCTGTGCTATGCAGCATCACTGTTGCTCCTATTTACGGGTAAATGAATACTTTTTTTTTAAAAGGTGCCCAAGGGAGCTTTCAGCTTCTTCAAAGAATAAAAACTACATCTTTTTTTAAAAAAATCATAAAAATCACCACAAAACTATTAAGAGAAAGTATATCAAAAACCATTAAAATCAACAAAGGATGTCATTAAAAACCGACACCTTGGTCAAGGTTAAACATCATAAGCCAGTCTTTTAAAAATATAGTTTTACCAGCTTCTTAAAATCAGCTAGACTGGAAACAGACTGCAACTCGGAAAGCAATCCATTCCCTCGCCTGGGAGCCACATCGCTGACCAATAACCCCCGACCTGAGTGTCCCAGTCCAACCAACTCCCACTCCCAGTTCGTTTTAAATCGACCTGGGGCACCTCTCCCTCCCGGGATGTTTACAGTGTCACCGCCCAGTAGCCACAACCAACAAGGTCAACAGCAAGGGGCTAATGGGAGTGGTAGTCCAAAATATTTAGAAATTCTACAGCTGTCTGGGTGGCGGTTTGGGGAAGGGGGGAATTTGCAAATTCGACGGTTTCTCGTGGGAAACCTAAGACGCTCCCTACAGGGGAAAAACCCAAGGTGACCAGCAGGGCTCCCCGAAATCCAAGGCAAAGGTGAACCCCAAGGACAGAGGAGACACATGGGATGCAAATGCAATGTCTCTCGATCCGGCAGCGGAACCAGCGGCTAACCAAGGAAAGCAGTCGCGCGAAGGACCGGCTGCCGCTTACCTACCTGCTCAACAAAAGGAGAATCCCTCCCTCCTATCAAGTCGGGAAATCCCTCCTTCCAGCTGCTTCGCTTGCGTCATTCACGCGCGACTGGACGAAGCCCTTCCTGTTTTCCTCCCGCTTGCGATGCACCCGAGGCAGCCGCAGGGGGGGGGGCGTGGACCAAAGAGTGGCGGGGATTGCTGCTGCACAAGCGCCACTTCCGGCACAAATCGAAAGCCGGCTTGTTCTCTCGATTGTTAACTCGTCGCTGAGGCTTATTCCGTGTCTATGGATCGCGTCGCTGAGGCTTATTCCGTGTCTATGGCGGAAAATCCCCCTCTCCTAAACCAGTTCAATCGGAGACTAGTGTCTAGCGATCCCTGTGTGTGTGTGGGGGGGGGGGGGTTCTAGTTTTTGTGACGCCACAAAAGATGCACCGATCTCTGGGTGTACTTGAATTCGGAATCACCTTTAATTAAAAAAAAAGAGTGAGAGAGAGAAGGAGAGAGAGAGAAAATGTCGGAGGAAAACCCATTGACGGCTTAGGGCTCCCCTTGCTAGAGTTCTTCCCCTACGTTACAAGAAAAATATCTATCTATCTATCTATCTATCTATCTATCTATCTATCTATCTAT
>JAHTLZ010003468.1:2572079-2606940 GCA_023846285.1 Phrynocephalus versicolor | reverse complement strand
TATCTATCTATCTATCTATCTATCTATCTATCTATCTATCTATCTATCTGTCTGTCTGTCTGTCTGTCTGTCTGTCTGTCTGTCTGTCTATCTATCTGTTGAATCCCAGACATTCTACTCTTCAGTTCTAAAAATGCAAGAAGGTTTCCAGCGGGTAACCGGCCATGGGGTTGCATGTATGCATCCATTTGCTGTTGTTAGGTGCCACCAAGCTACCTTCCACACATGGCAACCCGAAGAATAAGCGCTCTGCATAATGTCCTATCCTCAGCAGTCCTTCTTGACTCTTGTAAGCTCAGTCCATGCTGTATTTGGTCTTTCTTTCTTTTTCCTGGCTAATTTCAACCTTTTTGAATATTTTTGTCTTTTTCAGAGAAGCTCACAGTGTCATTATGTGCCTAAAGTAGGAAAGCGTCATTTCCCCCTTTTTCCCCCCCAGAGGAGTTTCAGGCTTGATTCACCCTACAACCTCCTTGATTTTCTAGGAGTTCAAGGTACAATAATACCTTGGTTTAAGAGTACAGCAACTTGATTTAAGAGTGTTTTGCAAGACAAAACATTTCTTCTAAATTTTGCCTTGATAAACAAGCAATGTCTTGATATACAACAGTGATGGCAAACCTATGGCACGGTGCCAAAGATGGCACTGGAAGCCCTTTCTGTGGGCAATCAACATCGCCCCTTCATAGCCACCTGTATACAGGTTCAATTACTGTATTGGCACTTTGCAAAAAAAAATAGTGGGTTTTGAATTGCAGTTTGGTTCGCCATCACTGATATACAAGTACTGGAGCAGATCACATGATCACAACTGAGCCAATACAGGGCTCTCCCTCCTGCCCCCCTGCTGGATTCTGGGGGATTGTCTGGAATGTTCCATCTCAGGAAAGCCTCAAAAGCAGAGGGAGGAGAGAGGAAGGCAGGTTTCCCTAGCACCAGTTAGGAATGTTTTCAAAGGAGAGTGGAGGGTTTTCTTTCTATTTATATTTCATTTACTTTGTTTTCAACACCCTTTCTTATTTTTCAAACCATTTCTAGTCCTGGGGCAGCTAGTCAACTGTGTATATGGATACAAATTGCACTTGATTATTGTCACATTGAAAATACAGAGTAAAATCCAGTTGCTAGTCCCAAGCAGAGCAGATTCCGCAGCCAGGTACGTAAACCATGGTGTGGATGTGGACTTCTAGCCAACTTCTTTTGTGAGTTTGGGCATTTTGTGTATACAGTATGTGGCCTATGGGACCCCAGAACAAATTGTTCACGTTTCCATCATTTCTTACGGGGAAATTTGCTTTGATATACAAGTGCTTTGGTTTACAAGCACATTTCTGGAATGCATTGTGCTCATAAACCAAGATATTACTGTATCTGCAAAGCTGTCCTCCAGCCCCGTATGTCAAACAAATTGGTCCCCCATCCCAGTTGTCTTTTTTCACTGGTCAGTTTCACACCCATACATGCTGATTGGAAATGCAAAAGTGTGGATAAACTTGGTCTTCAGTGACACATCCTTACATTTGATGATGTTTTCTAATTTCATTGTTGCTGCCCTTCCAGCCTCAGCTCTGATTTCTTGGGTGCAGTCTCCATTTAGACTGATAATTGAACCAAAGTATACAAAAGCTTAACAATATCAGTGCCTTGATTAACATTAAAGTTGTGCAGTTTTTCTGTAGTTCTGATTTCTGTTGTCTTAATGTACAACTTGCTTTGACAGTTCCTTCTTTCACTAGAAGTTTCAAGTACAGTACTAGCTGCTTTCTATCAGTCAGGTGGTATCATCTACATTTCTTAAATTATTGATTTTATTCCATCAATTTTCACTCCATCAAAATCTAAACCAGCTTTCTGTAAACACTGATCAGCTACATCATTAAAACCACTGACAAGGGAAGTGAATAGTATTATATCATTACAATGGCACCTCTCAAGGGGTGGAATATATTAAGCAGCAAGTAATCCATCTGTTCTTGAATTGCATGTGTTGAAAGCAGCAAATATGGGCAAGCAAAAAGGTCAGTGACTTTGACAAGGGCCAAATAGTGATGGTTAGATAACTCAGTCAGAGCACTTCCAAAATGGCAAGCCTTGTGAGGTGTTCTTGGTATCCAGTGGTTAGTACCTAACAAAAGTTGAAATTGTTCTATCTGTATATCTCATATGCCCCTGGTGATTTACCAGTGCTTTCAGAGCAGCTTTCACTTCACTATCTACAATTGCAGGTTCATCATAATAGGATTCCTCTTCAAAAGAGTCTGCCATACATTTATCACTTCTGTATTGGTTTTAATATACTGTTACCACCTTCTTTTTCTTTTCTTCTGCTTCCAGTTATGTAGTCTATTTAATTTGTAGTTTGATCATATGGTGATGTACACTTGTACAATCATCTGTTCAGTTGTCCCACACATTTACTTGCATTAAATACTGTTGTCTTCACAAAACATTACAAGTTATTCTGCTTCATTTCTCTCCCTTATTAGACAATTTTTTCCAACCTTATGTTCTACAGTATTTTGTTTCCTATTTTTGTGTTCCAGTCAGCTATGATTATAAGCATGTCTTTCCTACATTATCCCATATCTGTAGTTGAAGCATAGACTTGAATGATATTAAGGTTGATAAGTTTTCCTATAAGTTTGATGGGTATATTAGGTCACAATTTGCATTATAGTCCCTGACTGCCTGTGCAGTTGCTTGCCTCAGTCTTGGAGCCACTGAATTTCTTCTGACTTTGTCATTTCCAGAATAAAACACTTTGTGGTTGTCTGACAGAAAATGTCCCTTTCCAGTCCACTATAAGGTTTAAATGTTTCATTTCCTGCTTTCAGGTTTTCTCTTCATTTTGATTCCTGCTTCTTGTGTTCCATGTTCCAATTGTGTGTTGTGCAGCACCATACTTGCCTTTCGCCTCTGTGCACGTCGGCCAGCAGAGGCCCTTTCAGTTTTCATCTAGCTGTGTCCTTAGCAACAGCATTAATCCTTCTTGTCCTTTGGTCTTCCCCAGTAGCTCCATGGACCCCTTTTTGACCTGGGAGTCTCATTTTCCAGAACTATCTCTTGTAACAGCAGTAGTTTACCATTGCCAGTTCCTGCTCAGTACCCTTGGCTCTTCCACCCACATCACCTTCAGGTACTGCTGCTGCCTAGTACTGTATGTAGCTGCCATCCAGAAGTTTCTCAGCCCCATCACTGATGAAATTATCCATTCTCTTCTGGTGATGCAGCCATGGCTTGAAGAGGGTGGATGCCTCCTAGTCTCGTGGCTCTGCTGTGATCCTTCTGCATTGGGTGACCCTGCTAGGAGTCCAGGCGCATAATGGCATCAGACTTCCTGATGGCATGTGGCTCTTGGCTTCTCTGACACACTCAACCCTACTCACTATGTTAAGGTGTGCATCCGTAGTTGCCTTTTTACTGGATTGGATTCTTCCTATATCTTGTGTGGTTGATATGTCTGTTGTGTTTTATGCCAATTTATTTATTTATAAACCATAATGGGTGTGGGGTGGTGTTACTTCCAGACAACTAGGCTACTGTTCCTTCTCTATATACTACTACTCCAACTAGGACTACTTAGTAGGAGTCTTTCAGAATGGTGTGGCAACAAATAATTCAGCAAGTATGTTGCCATGACGATGAAAGGCTGCCACAATCCTTAGTCATTCAGTCTTCAAAGGCAGAGATGGAGCCCTGCCTTGATTCTTACCCTTGGTTATGTTCATGGCTTCGTTTCTGAGGGTGCTCCAAAGCATTGTGGCAAAAGGAATTCTTGCTGTCTTTCAAAATGCAGTGGTCGTGCCATTCCATCAAGTTCATTTTGATTTATGGTGGCTCTTTGCAGGGTACAAGAGGGCAGCGTTCCCAACCTGGTGGTTGCAAAGATTTTTTTTCTGGGGTGTTCTGGGTCACTGTTTATATTTTGCAGCCCTTGTTTAATAATTTATTCCGTGAGCTTTCGGAGTGGGCTATCCAAGTTAGCCTGCAAGGGTATGTATAGGAAACAGGCCCGTTTGGGGGAGAAAGCAGCCCCTAGTTTCTGAGACGGGCTGACTTTACCCTATTGAAAATGCCTTTTTATGCAAATATAATGTCACCACAGGTCACTTGGCTATTATAAAAGGTGTTGTGGCTTGAAAAGTGTTAAGAATCCCTGGCATTGAATATTCAGTACGTAGTTTAACCTTCCTGCCTTCTGAAGTGTTCTGGCACTGTGCAGCTTTCCCGAGACGACAATATCCTTTTTGAAATATTGGTAGATGTACTGTTTTCAGCTTTTAAATGTTGTCTTTTACTGATGTAAGACATTTTGGGTCCTCTTTAAGGAGAAAGATGGGGTACAATATTTTAAATAAATAAATAAATAAATAATCATCTCACAAGTCCTCATCCATAATATTTCTAAGATGTCATGTTGTAAGGTACTATATCGTCCTTCAATTTTTTTAAAAAAAAATCTCATTTCCCCCATATTATTTTACCACTGTTGGCTGAAGGAGGAGGGGGTAAGCCAGAAGAGGTGAAAGGTTGTTGACAAGAAAAGAGAGAATCTCAACAGAAGAGCGTCCTTCTGTTAGAATTAGACTACTGTATAGCCAAAGCTAGATCTTTCCTGCAATTCTCAGCTTTTCCACTGATAGTGTTATGCAGGAAGACTGAAGAATATGTGATGTGAAGCATCTAGTCACATCCTGTAAGCCACGTAACTCCAGATGGGGCTTTTGGTGTTTTTTGTGGGGGCTGAGAAAAGGTCAGCAAGTATAAAAAAAACTGACAGTACAAAAACCCTGCAACTTTTTGATCCAAACTTTAAAAGGCAGAGATAGGTCACCTTTCAAAATTCTAAGCTCTTCTTTCCTTATACAGTGGACCCTTGTATAACAAACAGTTTGTATAACATAAAATCTGTGCAACATAAAACATTCCGGAGATAGGGGAAATTTGCTTAACATAATTGTCTATGGGGCGAATCCGTACAACATAAAAGTGGGATCACTCTGTTTTCAATGCATTTCTATGGGAAATTTGTACAAAGGAAAATTTGCTTAGCATAATTTCATTTGGAACAAATTAATTTGTTTATAC
This sequence comes from Phrynocephalus versicolor, assembly GCA_023846285.1. Classification (NCBI taxonomy): domain Eukaryota; kingdom Metazoa; phylum Chordata; class Lepidosauria; order Squamata; family Agamidae; genus Phrynocephalus; species Phrynocephalus versicolor. Next base: position 2,601,852 of record JAHTLZ010003468.1, on the reverse strand, counting down.
AAGTTACCACTGTATTTGAAAATGGCCTTTGGACTACCAAAAGGTCACCACAGCTCAATTTCACACGTACTTTTCTTTCATTCCTGGAGCAAAACATGGGGTCTCTCTACAAACAGTACACCTCTCTACTTTTGGAGTGGGGGACTGGACCCAGACCTTAGTCGCCTTCCCTTCTCATCCTCATGGCAACAGTACCAGACAGGAGCCAAGGATAGACTAAGTGAATTTATTATCTTGAGAGAGTTGAGCAGCTGTGGGGTGGAGGGAAGTGACCCCCTCATATCCCCCTAGAGTTACAGACAAAGTGTTAACCCATAAAGCCAGCTTCGGCATGAAGGAAGCCTCTGACACCAAACAGGCCCCGGGCCTCTTTCCTTTGGCCAGAGCTTAACCCCCACCCCACCCTTCATCCAAACCTTGTTAATTGTCAGGAGTGTCAACCAACATTTGACCTGCTTCATTAATAAGTTACAATAAGTTACAGCAGGTGGCAGCAAGTGGAAGGGGACAAAACCACCACCCTGTCCCTATGTCCAGCACACGAGAGAGATACACGCACGCACGCACACGCACACACACACACACAAGTCTTCCCACACTTGAGGCTAAAGGAACTAAGAGGAGATGGGGGGGGACACAAAACGGACGCAAGACAGACAGAGCGGCCTAAGGGAACCTGAAGTGGCAAGGTGGGGGAGTACAGGGGACTGGCTAGAAGGGCAGCAAGTGTGGTCAAGATGGCTCAGAATGGCTCTTCCCTCATGCCTCCAGAGTCTCCTCCTGTTGTGGTCGCCCTCTCGGCCTCCTCTCAGTGTTTAGGAGCGAAGGTTCAATCCATGATCAGCAGAAACGGGGGGGGGGGGGGACAGAAGAACAGCTGAATTATGTACATGGAGTGAAGATGGGTGGATCAAAATTGGGATAACCTATAACTGGGATGTACTGTGAGGCACAGAGGAGTAATAGGGGCACAGTTGGTGAAGAATGAAACCTGTCCAGTAAGGTGGGGTGGGGGGGTTAGAAAAGAGAAGGGTGAACATAGGGTAAGAGTTTGAGAGCAACAGAAGGGAAAAGGGCCAGACTGCAGGTTATATGCAATCTCAAGTTTTTTAAACCCAATGGCTACTCTTTCTAGGTTAGCATGAAGTGGAAAAGGGGTTTGTGTGCTTAATTCTGCCTCCTTTTAGATGCACATTTGCCCTTACAAACATGCAGTAGGGCCCACAGGAAAAGGAGAAGGCATTACAGTGGGAATGTATGTGGGCCACATCATGTCTGACCCAAGCCGTTTTATGGAGAAGGGAGGAAGGGTTTAAATTCATGCAGCCGAGTCTGATGCACAGCCGGACTCCAAAACCCTACAAAGCATGGGAAGGGGTTTAAAGAGGTGTAACACCAAAGGTATTGGTCCAGCTACTGTCGTGAAAATGGTCAGGAGCAGAAGACTGTCCTTTGAGGCAGGCCTGGAAATTAATCTTTTTTTTTTTAAAAAAAGGTGTTTGCTCTTGGTGGCTTAAGTGGACTGGTCCCAGTTCAGAGAGATCTGGCCCAGCTCAAGGAGGATTGGGAGGAAGAGCCAGTCTCAGGCAGAGTGTGGGGGTTAAAGCCAGTCCCAAGTGGGAATATGGTCCCTTGCGTGGGGGGAAACCCAGGGAGGAGAGGGAGAGGGAGGGGACGGTCACTGCTCATCCTCGCCAAAGACATCGTTCTGGCGCCGCTTCATGCTTTCAAAGTCAAACGGGGCCCCCGACATGCGCCGGTAAATGTCTTTGATGTCATCGCAGGTGGTCTCAAAATGGGTGGTAGCATCGTACGATCGTGAGCAGAACACCTGTGAAGGGGATAAACAAGGAGAGTTTTTTTTTTTTTTTAAGAGAGAGGCATGAAGATGGGGTTGAGCAGGCAGAAAGAAAAGCCACGGCCCTCTTCAGAGCCAGTTCTGGGGGCGACAAGGTTCTTCCTTTCTGAAACGCCCACAACGTCCCACACGCTGGACAGTCTCACCTGGCTTTCTGTCCCATCCTCAGTAGGCTCGTATATGTCACTGATGGCCACAAACCTGCAGGGAGGGGGGGAAAAACATGTGTCCCTTGTGGGCCTCCCATTCCCTTTCAGAAATGCTTCCAAGTACTGAAGACCCATAACCTCAGTATCTACAGAACCTCGGTGTTCACATCCTCCATCCCACCCATCCCATGCCACCCCAGAGTGTCTCCAGGCCCCTCCTTTGTCACACAGCTTAGCCATTATCTACTTTATCGTACGGAGAACTCTCAGCACCGTCCTCCTGAAGAACTGATGTGGCTCCCCCCGCCCCCACCCCACCGATCCTTTCCTGCGCTTACTTTTGGTCAATGGGCTCAAGCAGCTCAAGGGCTGGCTGCACTTCGTTCTCGGGAGAATCCGTCTCCACGGTCGTGCTGGCAATCGCAATGTACTTGCCCTGGGCAGCCACGTTGTGGGCAGATGAGATGAGGCAAACATAAATATCTGGGTGGGGAGATGAAGAGGATGGTTGGAAAGCTTGTCCGATGGCCCCCTCCCCCAGCTCAAATAGAGTGAGTGCTCAAGTGCCGAGGCATCCTTATATAATGGAAGACATGGCAATCGTCTTCATTCCAGCTGTTGGGAAGGCAAGGGAAGCGAGTGCCCAGAGGCAGAGTACAAGCCTTGCATGAGAAACGACTTAGGTTCAGTCCCTAGGGCTGCCAGGACTGGGGAGAGCTGTTCTTCATGGGCCTGGTATGTCCTCATCAGCCTGTCCTATTTCACATACTTTATTATGAGGGTTGGTGCTGGCAGAGACATGCCTGTAAGGAGCCTGGTGCTCAAAGCACAGGGCACCCGTGTCTTCCCATTCACCCACCCCACCCACCCCCAAGCTAAGCTCCAAAACCCTATATCCGCTGACACTCACCAGACTTGCGCCCCACTTGGTTCTGAGGGATGATGATCTGACAGGAGTTGGCATCACTGGTGCCACGGATAGGGTGGCTGAGAATGCAGATGACACGGACAACCTTCCCTGCGGGACGCACTCGATCTGGCACATAGCTGGGGTCACAGATCAGCTGTTTGCAGCGGGCCATCTGGGGTGAGAGAGAGGAGAAGCCTTATCCACAGGATGTGCAAGAGGCCCAATGTCCTTCTTTGCATGCACTCCCCCACCCCACATATTGAAAAGGGTGTGGCTTAGGAACTGACTTTTTCACAAGTGTAGGCAGGTATCCATTCACCCCAGCAATGGGCTTCCCCGTTTGGTAGGTTTCCCCAATCTCTGAGTCATATCAGCAATCATGTAAGCAAGTTGGCCCTTCAGACATAAGCCATCCCAGACAAATTAGTTCTCCCCTAATAAACTCATGGCACAGTGGTTAAATGCCTGTACTGCAGCTAAAACTGTGCTCACGACCTGGGGTTCAATCCCAGGTAGCAGGTTCCAGGTTCACTCACCCTTCCAACCTTCCAAGGTCAGTAAAATGAGTACCTAGCTTGCTGGGGGAGGGGCAATGTGTAGCCTGCATACTGCAATTAAACTGTAAACTGCCCAGAAACTACTTGAAGTGGTATGGGGCGGTATATACACAGAACACTTTCCTTTGCTTTAGAATTCCTTCAAAGAAGCCAACAAAGCTAAAAATATTAGAGAAGGAGGGACAATGGAATATAATTATTATTAATAAAATCATTTTAGCTTCCATGTGTCTGTGTGTGGCACCCATGTGCAATTTAATGCTACTGCCCTCCCCAATCTAAATTGACTATGAAAGAGAATGGGGCTGGTGTCACGGTTTCTTGTGCTTTTCCATACAGAGCTCATCCACTGAATTCTGAATGGAAAAGCGTGAGAAGCAGATTCACCCATTTCACAATGTGAAAGGAAGAGAGTTTTTTTTTTCTTCTGACAAGGATGGCTGAGAATCACAATCTGAACTGCTAAACTGGTGTGAGGAACTTTTGGCAGATGGATTGCTAGAACCCACCTCACCCAAGACAGGCAATGTTTGAAGGAACATGGCCACATTCCATGAGCTCATCAGGTCTCTGGGCCAAGCGCGAGCTGGAGATTTTTCAACACAAGGAAAGGGGACGAGGAGCACAATATGCTTAGCAGTGCTCAAAGCCATTACAAGTAGTGCTTCTTTGTTATGATCAATAAATAAAATTAATCAGTAAACAAAAGACTGTCCTTTTCCTCTAAAATTATGTCACTGGAACATAGAAGGTTTGAGGGGCAAGTAGGAATGGACTTCTGTGTGAAAGGAATATATGGCATTCAAATACACTCTTGAAGGCACGCCTGGAAGCAACACATGCTACAATTCTGTATTTACCCCTTGGTCATTATTTTGCCCTGTCCCTGCTTGGTGGACTTTGGAAGTTGAATTGAAAAATAAAACACAAATCCTACAAGCTCAAACTCTTCTCATCTTATAGCCTTTATCTTGATGCAATGGTTGACACAGCTGAAACTTTTGCAGAATTGCATCACCTTACACTATAGTTGCAGGAACTGAGATCTGCCACAACACCAAGGTGATGCCAAGGTAACTGCCCAGAGTGGCCTTTTGACAGATGGGTGGCAAATAAATAAATAAATAAATAAATAAATAAATAAATAAATAAATAAATAAATAAATAGAACGAAAGAACAGCAACACATAATATATAACATATTAACTGTGTCCTGGCTTTTTAGGCAGTGGTATAGGCAACACAGGTGTGAATAGATGGCCAAAACCTCCCAGGTTTGCTTTGATGTCATTTGAGGGTGATCTTGGCATACACATACAAGGATCAACCACACCAAATCTCAAGCAACCCTGTTTGGCATGATCAAGACCAGTAGGTCCCAACCTCGGGGAACTCAGATGTACTTGGCAGTAGCACAGCTGGTAGTGAATGCTTCTGGGATTTGGGTTACCCAAGGTTGGGGACCACTGAATTCTAGACCAATCTTATCTCCTTTTAACGGGAAACGTAACAAAACCAAAAATTCCTCTCCTGTTTCCTCCTGCCTGCTTTGCTTATGCCACTAATTAATACTGAGAAATGGGAAGCTTCCTTGTCACCCGACTGTGGAGGGGAAGAGAGAGAAAGTTTTCTATTTCTTTTTAATTGTTGCTAACCGTGCACAGTGCATCAGCAGTGCTTTGAAAGGGCTTTTTCAAAGCATCCCTAATGGGTTAGTAAGAGCATTAAAAAGAAATAGAAAACATCCTTTTCCTTTCCCTCTGCAGGTGAAACAGGGAGGAGGAGAAGACAGGAGGGGAATTTTGGGTTTTCTTATGTTTCCTGTTAAAGGGAGATAAGATTGGTCTAGATCTATGGTTCCTGACCTTGACTGTTAAGCAGTTTCAGCCAAGACACAGCCAGCCAGCCAGCCACTCTGGTAGGATCTCAGTGATCATACACACTGGAACGGAACAAAAATAGAGTGACTCTACCCATACCAAAAAAGTAACTCTTGGCAGGGACCCAGGAAGGTGTGGGTACACATCAACTGAGACAGGTTGAGTCACGGTGCCATGTCCATCATGAGGCCACAGGGAGCAAACCAGAAAGACTATCATCAAACTGCAGAACAAATGCCCATACTGTATTGTATATTCCTTTCCCACCAATCAGACAAGAGGAGGTTTACTTACAGGTTTTCCATTTAATTTGCCAAAATAACTCGGTTAAGTACTATACAACTTGATTTAGGTGGGCCACCTTAGGTAGAAAAATGTCTTGGGCTCATCCTGATCTCTCTCACAGACAGACAGACAGACAGACAGTCTCGCACGCACACACACACTAAAGATAATGCTGGGCTACCTCATGAACCATACTTTCACATAGGAGCAGGGCTGATTTCCCCCAGTTCTCTTGTAACAGGAATCAACTTGTCTCTTCCTGTTTCAAGAACGTTCTTTCTAGCACACACTCACTCCTAGGAGGATTTTCCCGGTCTCTTTTCCACCCAGGGGTGAAGGCACCCATGTCCCATTCTCACCTCTCCTTCTGATTTGACCCCAATGACCTTGCCACCTTCCATGACAATCTCATCCACTGGCTTGTTGAGCATGTAAGTGCCACCATAGATAGCGCTGAGCCTGAAGGCATGAGGAGAGAAAGAGGTGGAGAGCATCAATGATACAGCTCAACTCATCCCCAATCCAAACAAGTACCAATCAGCTTACGAGGGGGGGTAAATCAGTTCACCAGTCCCAAACACACAAGGATCTCCTGGCCTTCACTTATCCTTGTTATCACCACAACTAGCTACAGTGGTACCTTGTATAAAGGAATTAATTCGTTCCAAATGAAATTATGTTAAGCAAATTTTCCTTTATACAAATTTCCCATAGGAATGCATTGAAAATGGAGTGATCCCATTTTTATGTTGTACAGATTTGCCCCATAGGTGATTATGTTACGCAAATTTCCCCTATCTCCAGAATTTTTTATGTTGTACAAATTTTATGTTATACAAACCGTTTGTTATACAAGGGTCCACTGTATATACCTTTAACATTAGAGCTGCTTGTGTTTCACAACCATTGTGAAATACAATTTTGTTTCCTAAAATAAAAACCTAGATTGTTCTTAAAACAACAACAAAGTAGTGGCTAGTTCTTATATTTGTAAAAGTATGAAGACAGGATCAATACATATAAGTATTTTTTCAAGAACCTTCTGTTCTCCCCTTGAGTGCATGTTTCTCCTACACAGTACCATTTGGGTCTCGTTTTACGTATACAAGAAAAGCATCCCTGTCACCCATCAGTGGCCTAAATCCAACTGCTGATCTCAATTAGAGCAAATCTACTAATTCAGTACGATTTACACAACTGTTGATTTATGACTCAGCAATTAATTCAATAGTGCTGCTTTAGCTGGGAATAATAATGAGGTCCTCATCTCTTCCTTTGTGTAATTTGTTTCCTAACAAAAAATAAAAATAAAAACTGAGAATTTTTTGAACAGTCCCAAATGTTGAATTCAGAATATATAATTTCTCCAGGGTTTGCAAGCAACTGGTTTAGGCAACATACAAAAAGCTTTGAAATGTCTTGGAGAAGAACAGTGGCTATGGTGAGGGCTTTGTTACAAGGCACAATGCCATTCCTATCCACTGATCCCAAGAGTTAAAATGCATTGGAGGCAAAAACTGCCCTGTGAATTACATTCCTATGAGATAACGTACCTGGCAAAGCCCTGGGGAAGTTCGCCCAGACCATAAAGCGGGTACAGGTAGGGGCTCTTCCCGTAGCGGGCCAGAGATTCGCTGTACAATTTGATGCGATTGATGGTCTCCAAGCAGGGCTGATCCAAGTAACTGTGGAAAGAGAAAACAGCTTGCTTTAATCCCACCCAATAGAGGAGAGAACTGCAGGGATGTACACAGAGGGGAGAGCTGGTGCCAGAGGCAGGAAACAGTGCACTGTTTTAGAAAACAGAATAAAACAGATCCATAAAGGCTCTGTCAGGTTTTCTTGGCAAGTCTTTTCCCTGCCCCAAAGACTACCAGCCAGTGCCAGAAAGGAAATGATTGCTGTCCAGGCTAGTGACCAGTTTTTCTCTCAGTTGATCTGGATACCCCCCAGTAACAAGACACTTCTGGAAAAGCCTATAAATGCAATGGGACACAAAACCGGGAAGGAGTATGGCAGGGAGAGAGAGGACATACGTTCCCGAATGAGAGTTCTGCTCAGTCACTCACTCATCAGTGCGATAGAGCGCCAGGGCGTGCCCAGTGAAGTCAATGACATCCTGCCCCAAGTCAAAGCGCCGGTAGACTTCCCGCATGGTGGTGGTATGAGGGTCCACGCCTTCCAAGGTCTTCGAGTCATTCTCATCAAAATTTGCCACAAAGACCAGGAACTTGCGGAAGCGCCGTTTCTCAAACATGCCCATGAGATCTGAGGGAAAGGAAGGAAGACCAGTAGGTTGTAGACATCACCCTCAGGGAGTTCACGCTGAATTCACAGGACGGAGCACTGCTCTGACACACAGAACCCAACTTCACCCTCTAGCATCTCCATTTAAAGAGACAACAACGAAGAGGATGCTGTCAACAGAATAAGAGCAGGCCATCTTCGAGCTGATAGAGAAAGAGATGGTGTCCCAGTTTTCCTTCCAAGACTCTCTGAGACTGAGAACAATGTATTTTAGTATAGGATTGCACTGCTTCTGACAGTTCTGTCACCCCAGGACCCGGCATGCTGAAGCATCTTTCAGTGGCCAGCAAGGGAAATCAAAACAAGCATTGTTTCCTTTGAATTCATTGCCACTTCCAGGAATCACAGGGGAGGCTTTTCCAATTGCCACTAACATTTGGTGGTGCAGGGAGCTTCCAAAATTTGGCACTATGGTTTTTGGGGTGGGGGGGAGGAGGTGACTACAAAAATGGCCTTGGGCCTTAAGTAGGCACTGTGCTGTAAAATTACAACCCACAGCCTAGGGAAGTGTGAAGCTTGTCATCAAATCACGACCCAGACTCTAGAATCTCGTAGATCACTTGGAATGAATAATACAACAAACTGCCCAGGAACCAAGGTTCCCTCTAAGGTGTGCGTGGACCTCCATCCTGCTTTTACACAGGGGTGGGAAAGTGCCCTGCATAGCAGAGATCCCATTACCAGGAATGTTATGAACCAGCTGTACACTGAGAAATAAAACATGTTAAGAAGCAAAGGTTCTAAGTGACCAGTCACAGAAAGATTTCCCAAAGTGTCTTATCTAATAAGTTCTGCCCTGCCTCCTTCCTTTCTACTACTTTCTTGACCCATTAGACGAGATGAAACATGAATCAGACCATAATTGCTAACGTAAGGAAGCATCTGCTACAGTACCAAGATTTGTCTGTATGTTCGCAGCAGCAGCTTCCTACCAGAGCGGGTTCTCAGAAAGGAAACCTTTCAGATCTAAGAATCAGGAGTGCCTCTAAATTTAATGTGAAAAAAGCAAAAAAGGAAGAAGTGTAGCTTAGCTAGCAACTTGTAAACTTGTAAATCTTCCTCCTGTCATTATATACCCTGTTTTATATGGGTTTCTTTTGTGTATTTATAGATGTTTAAAACTCAATAGGTCCTTTTGGGGGGGGGGGTCCTTCTGCTATGGCAGGACCTCACCATTGGCCATGAGAAATTTGGGGATGAGATCAACATTCCAGTCCCGACTACGCGCCATGGATTCAGCAATGTCAAAGCGCTTGTAGAGCGCTAAATTATAAAGGATGCAAATTTTAAATTAAAATAAATGGAAATAAATATGGATATGAGGGATTGTGCAACTTCACAGCAAACATTTTCCAACAGACATATTAAATGAGGGCCTACTTACTGGATGCCAGTGCCTCTGTCTCTGTGGATGGCACCTTGTAGATCTTTCCTGCCTTATAGACAAAGCTTCCCTCCACCACTTTGAAGTCAAGATAGCGTGTCACTTCCGTGTAGAGCAGCATCTTCACCAGCTGGCCTACAATGGGAGGAGATATGCCTTAGAAGATGGACCACTGGAACCCTTCTAATGACTTCATCCAGTGGTTCGATGCTAGGCCAAAAAAGATCACTCGGGGCAAGAACTCACAAGAAGTTGTTGGCAGATGAACAGCTCAGTGTGTCTCTGCTGTGTAGTGGCAGAGCAGTGGGGCACATACTCAGGGACCACCTAAATGACATCTCAGAGCTTGGCTATGCTGGCTGGGGCTTGGAGGAGGAGTAATCCCTCTCATGCTCTGCTACGCCTTAATGCTTTTTCATCAGTGCCAGGCTTCACCAAGGAAATAAATAAATGCCCCCCGCAAAAAAAAGTACACCCATAATCTAACGGTGCTATTATTTGGATCTCTCCTAAATCACTGGGAATTGTTTCTCTATGTCAGGGGCCGAGGACATACTTGGACTCTAATCCCCACAGTTCTTTACCCACTGGCAATGCTAGTGGGACTGGTGAAAGTGGGTGCTTGAAACAACTGAGGGTCAAAGGCTGGCTCACACTAGCCCCCCCATTCCCCCCCTTTTGTTTTTAGAAAGAAGGCATAATCTCTTTGGGCCAAGGGGCCAGGGGGAGCAGGACCTTACCATTGGCCATGAGGAATTTGGGGATGAGATCAACATTCCAGTCCCGGCCACGGCCCATGGAATCAGGCGGGCCGTCACCAATGCCAAAGCGCTTGTAGAGCTGGTGATGAATGGAAAAACAAAACAGAGCATCACACACACACCCTTCAGGAAGATGCTTTAAGTAGAATGTCCTTTATTAGCACCACACAGCATGACTCCTGCCAGCAAGATACAGCAGGAAAACTGGCCCCATCAATATCAGAGATGTGGGATGGAACAGAAAGACTTTTCCTCCCTTAACGATGTTTCCCCCGTTCTGGGCTCCAGAGTCCTCCCAATCCCACCACAGAACCTAAAAACGTTACTTATTTTTGGAGAACAACTCCCAAAATCTACCAATCAGGGTGCCTAGTGGCTGTACTGAAGAAGGGGTTCTTGGAGGAGGAGTCTGGTAGAGTAACATCATGCCCAAGCTCGCTGTGCCACCAACTCACTGTGGGACCAGTGCTACTACTGTACCTAGCACCACCATAGTACTGTGGTGCTTAAAAATAGAAACTGGTTTATAGATGTAACCTTAACCTCTTTGCTTTATTCATGAACATCTGGATGGAAGAATTCAAATTGATATAACAGAGTACCACTGCCACTTAGCATAGACCTGCCCTGCTTCCTCAGTGCTCAAAGGTTTTCATATAACATGGTTGTGTCATTTTAAAATTATGTTTGATTGCACAACAGGTCGGATGCCTGCAGACCATGTCTTACCTAAGTCCAACTCATGACTACATGGCTCCAGAGGGACCTGAAGTGAACCCCATGCACTGTTAGACATCAAGGCACAATACCTATTGGTTTTATTTCTGTCTCAGCTACACACACACACACACACACACACACACACACACACATATAGATAGATAGATAGATAGATAGATAGATAGATAGATAGCTAGATAGATATAGATATAGATATAGATAGATATAGATAGATATATATAGATACACACACACACACACACACACATACACACACACACACACACACACACAAAATACCTCTGGTCCCTTACCTCTTCCAAGGGAGTGATTGATGAACTCTCACCCCCATAGTATGGATTCCGATCCATGTGCAAGACCTTCTTGCCATTCACAGACATGATGCCTGAAAGGATACATTCCTAGGAAAGAAGGGCAGGGTAGAGTCATGCCTTCTTCGTATGACTTCCAAGTCTGTGCCCACCATATTGCTGATGTTGCAGCACAAGTGTTAAGCGCCACAAACCCAACTGCATGATATTCAACGCAGATGGAGAGAGGGGGAGGGAGGGAGAGTATGGGGTATAGACATGGCAGGGAAAGAACTGAAGTTTTTCTCTCCTTGTGAACATCCCAACATAAAACCCCTACAAGGAGAGGAGGGTCGCTCAGAAAGCCTGGAACTGGAAGGAAAACCAACTATTCTCAAACACAGAAAACCCCAAAACAAAACAGACAAAAACCTCATGGCATCTTAAAAGCTAATTGCTATATTTTCATGTGAGCTTTTGTGGATCAAGCCCACCTCCTCAGAAATAAGATGGAGACTATATGATGGTCATATTTATACATTATCCCATGGCAGGAATACAGATAATAATCTGTGACAACAATCTGTTAGTAAAGGAATGCTGTGAATAATGGCAATTATGAGTCTACAATGTAACAATAATATAGTTGACACTAGTGAGGAACTGGGGGAATCAGTGTAGGATTTCATGCCTGGCAATGACTTAAGAACACTTTTTGAATGATCTGAAAGCTACTACTTGGGTGGGTGGGGAGCACTACAGAACAAGACTCAAAAGACAAACAGCTGAGAAAAGGTATATACAGAATACGGAGACCCAGTTAAAAGGGCTGAATAGCAATCAAGGATTCTTTAGTCACTGTTATTTTCATATGGCATCAAGTCTATTTAAGGAGTGTTTTTGCCACTCCCACACTCCACGTGAGCTTCCACAGCTGACCATGGATTTGAACCCAGAACTCCTGAGTCCTAGCCTGTTACTGTATCTACTACCCCAGTGCTTTCCAATCTTAGCCCCCAGATGTTCTTGGATTACAACTCCCCATAATACCACGTCCGTTATCTGTTTTCCCACCTCGTCATGGAGCCATGTATAAATATGACAGCGAAACACTCTCACTCTTATGACTGAGGAAGTGGACCTCACTCACAAAAGCTCACATTAAAATACAGCAGTCAAAAGCTTTAAGGCGTCACACAACTTTGTCCGTTTTCATTTATTTTGTTGTTGTGTAGTTTTGTTTTGTATGCTTGCACATAACAACATGGCTACTTCAAAAACTACAGCCAGCTGGTCTCAAGGAAGTCTTGAGAAGTCGACAAGACTTCTCTACATAGAGTTTTGGTTCTTGTTGTGATTTCTGCCAGACGGTGGAGGTAAAACTGGTAAGTAGTTAGCCATCTTAAGGCAAGGGTAAGTCTGTAGAAGACTCAGCATCACTCCACTGTCACCAGCCTTACATCAAGAAAAACTGAAGGCAAATTATAAAAACTAATTGCTTTTGAGAATACTTTGAGGTGCACACGTGTGAGAAGAAAGTGCAAATTCTCTAAACTCTGAAACTGAGAGATGCTTATCAGAGATGGTTCTCAGGGGCTGGCTCCAGCATGGTAATGTTGGTATCTGAAGTCATAAGGAAAGCTAAGATTTAGGTGCCATCAAATCTCTAGAGAAATGCAACCCAACATTGAGACTGCCCATGTGAACTATTCCACACAGGGTGATTTTATTCCTCCCAAGGTTTTTTCTCTCTCAATTATCAAAGCAACGGGAAGCCTTGGCACTTAAGACCAGTAACCAGGCCCTGTCTAAGTGCTGCTGGAGACAAATAAAAGTCCTTATATTTGAGCAACATAAAAGTTCCAAAAGCACTACAGTAGTCATGTCTGATCTAAGTGTTCTTGAGTGGGAAAATGGGAACTGTATGATTAGTTATCCATGATATTACAGGTACTGATGTATCTAATATGTTCCATTTCATACAACACTTTAGAACCTACTCATTGAAAACAAACCTGAGTTGTCTTACAAGAACAAACTGCTCATGTTGTGAGACAACGAATGGAAGATTTCTGAGACATAAATGCAAATTTTCTATATGGATATTTGTTGCTCTATAAATTAACACTATTGTAACTACCTGCTTATTATGTTTCAAACTGGGAAACAGAAAACATCCTTTGACACTTTTACCCAATAGACTGGTTTGAGATATTATCTTCTCCCTAATAGTTTATTAGCTTTAGTAGACCTTGAGCAGAAAAAACTTCATACTGTGACCAAGTTACAGATCAAAGGATTCTATGGAAGGAACCACAAGTTGTAAAAAACTATCACTGCGAGCTCAGAAGAAATTTGTAATATAACTCTGTTTTTAAGAGTAAGTGGCCAAAATCCTGTTGTCCAGCTTCATCAATGCAACGGGGATGATAGAAGCAGCAGCGGACTACTATAAAGACCTCTCTTTTAAAATTCTGACGTATGTGTGATTCACACAGAATGAGGCCAAGTCACCTTCTTTCCATAAAAGGATGAACTGATTTCCTAGAGCAGTGCTTCCCTACCATGGGTTTCCAGATATTCTTGGACTACAACTCCCAGAAATCCTGGTTGGCACATGAAGTGGTAAAAGCCGGTGGGACTTCTAGTCCAAGAACATCTGCAGAACCACGAATGGGAACCACTGGTCTACAGGGTATCTGCTTGGAATCATCAGAGAGTAAGCCTATGTAGAAGGGCAAACATAAGAGGAAAGGGGAACATGAAAGGCCAGTGGTCCCTGAAACGTGGTCCTTCTCTCTTGTTCTGTGTCACAAGGCACAGGTTGTTTCCAGACTGAACAGCCATTTATACAGTTTATCTGCCGAAGGTCCCAGGTGCAGACTCTGGCAACTTCTGAGAGGGCTGTGAAGGTCTTCTGTGTTAAACTTGGAAAAGTCAGTGTTGAACGCAACAAGAATAAACCAGTTAATCTGACCAGGTATCCAGTCATTTAATGCCTTCTTGAGATTAGTGCAATCCATTCTCTTCTCCCCTCCCGGATATGCCAAACGGCTGGAGGCATGAGATGAAAAAAGGGGTATATGTCTATGTCAGGGCTGCTCAACTTTGAACAGGCCAAGGTCTACTTTTTCCGGCCCAAAGTGCCTGAGGACTACTACACTAAAACCTCTACTTACAAATTTTATCTGTTTTGAGCATATCCTCTTAAGTAAAAACTTTTGTATGCAGAGAAGTGGTTTCCCATAGGAATGCATTGAAAACCAATTAATCATTTCTGGAGGGAACAGATTTCAATGTGCCATGGCCCTTGAACTGCCTCGCTTGGCTGAGACAGTGGGCTGGCAGACCCAGAAATTTGCTGGGCCAGTGGTGGTCCTTGGGATGGGGGAGGCAGGGGTGGAGAACTTATCCCCTCACTTTTTTTTATTGATGGCCAGCGAGCTACTCATGAACCCTTCATGGGCTACCAGTAGCCCGCAGTCTACCTGTTGGGCAGGCCTGGTCTATGCAATGGATCGGAACTCTCTCCTTGGATGACCATTTCAAGGAAGCTGAACAGATGGGGCTAACTCCCCTAAGGCTAAGAAGCTGCAAGTAAAGAAAGGAGCTAGCTTTCAAGGTTCCTAGAAGGACGGCTATATCCCTCTTGCATTCTGGAAGAGAAGAAGGTGGGGGTGGAATCTTAAAAACGTAAGAGAAGGAAAGACCTCATCGTTGTACATGGGGGAGCGGGAAGAACCCCAAGCCACCTGTTGAGAGTCATCAAGAGGTGGCCTGCATTGGTCTCCTAAGCATGGAAGACCCTCCTGCAGCTATGTGAAAGCAGAAGCAAACAAACAGACTCAAGAGTTGGTTAATACCCTTTTGTTCAGTCATATCAACAATGAGTCATACCTCTGAGCAGGAAAAAAAATGATTAACCTTGGGAGAAACATATGTTAATCTAGTTCTCCCAAAAATCATGGATCATGATGAGAAGATGGCTTGCAAGAGCGGGGGAGTATCATGACAAAAATGGGGACTACAGCACAAGTGGAGAAATAATGCCTCCTTTCTAGACTGCTTGGGTCTGGATCTGAGACACAGGTTCAGTTTTCGCCTAAGAAAATGGCAGAAACCATTGTATACAATGAACAACATTGAGAGAGAAGGGAGCACTGTGTTAATTGGAAGTGCAGAAGAATGGCATATATGAGGGTAGATTCTACCCAGTGTGAGCTTTCTGTGGGATAAATATAGGCATCTACACCAGTTTCAAAGGTGCTTGGGACAAGGTGCAGAACACCTCGTACAGCAGAATCTTCCGTCTTAGGCGCTGAATGGGACAACAGGCGTTGACAGCAGAGGTCTGCATTGGGGGTGTTTGAATGGATGACATGGAAATGGAGGATGGGTCAGATTCTTGAAATCCCAGCGATTGCCTTTTTCCCTTCTCACCCTGTTGCAAATGGGGCCAAGTCAGCACCTGATCTGAAAAAACAAAACAGGATGGCCCTGTTCCTTGTACCTTTCACAGAAGGACCTGCAGAAGGACTCAGCGTGGGAAGCCCTCTGTATCACAGAAATAAACACAACCCATTACACTGCAACTCCATGATGTCAACACAACACTTCTTTTTTCTGTGTTTCCCGAGGTGCTGGCAAGGCAAGGGAAATTGGGGGGACCTCAAGAGCAGGAGAATGAGCAATGCAATGGGTGCCTTATCCTCCTTCCCTGCACTTTCAGGAACAGCTGATGGCGCCCAGCTGCATCAGAGAGGCTTGGGGGGGGCGCAAACCCCTTTTCGCTGCAAAAGGGGGGAAGAAAGAGAGGAGGGAGGAAGCTAAGGAAAAGCCAGATGCACGACGAGGAATAGCAGTGGGGATCCAGGAGAGTAGACAGAGGCAATAGGGGACCAAATGCGGAAAGAGTTAAAAATCGAGATACATTGGCTAGAGCGAGGGGAATATGGAGCCCTACCATAACCCAACCCTCGGGTGGGTGCATCCATCCAACCCCAGGTCGTGCCAAGGGGGTTGAAGCTTTCAGGAGCGGGATGGCTGCAATCCTAACGGGCGAGGATGCCCAGGATTGCCTGCAGGGCGATGCCACAGACCCCACCCGGATCCCGATGACAAGGATGCTGGATGACGGGCAACAAGGGATGCAGGAGCGAGGATGGATGGATGGGATGCAGGGCAGGGCAGGGCAAGCAAGGCAGCGGTGCACAAGGGAAGAGGACCACGAAGAGGGGGGGAGGAAAGGGCGGTGGGAGGCCTGGGGTGAGGGTGCACCCAAGCGCGGGCTCGAAGGACTCACGGTCAGGCCGGTGCCCAGCACGATCACGTCGTAGGCCTCGTCCATGGTCGCCGCCGCTGCGGAGCCGCCTTGCCCCCCCTCCCCCACCGCCCGCCCCGAGCGGAGCCAAGATGGGGCCGAAGCACCGGCGGCAGCCGCTCAGGAGGATCCCTCCGCCGGAAACGAGTTCCGGCACACGGGATCTCTCCGCCGCGGGGAACCGCCCTAACGCGCTGGTCATCTCTCTCTCTCCTTTTCCCCCCCACCTCCGTTGCGCTA
This sequence comes from Phrynocephalus versicolor, assembly GCA_023846285.1. Taxonomy (NCBI): domain Eukaryota; kingdom Metazoa; phylum Chordata; class Lepidosauria; order Squamata; family Agamidae; genus Phrynocephalus; species Phrynocephalus versicolor. The sequence goes on along the minus strand of JAHTLZ010003468.1, from coordinate 2,585,170 downwards.
TAAAGGAGGGATGGAGGAGAAGACAGGGATGGGACTACTTTTGTCTCATTGACCACGATGCCTACGCGCAGAAAGAAGAGGAGGGGGGGAATCAAGAAACAAGTTCCGGCTCCGTGCCTGCTCTCTGGTCATCACCTGGGAGGGCGTTTGAGCGCTTGGGAGGGACCACCGCCCCTCCTTCTCACCATGACAACGGTTATAGGGCTCCTCGGGGGCTCTTGCCCTTAAAAAAAGGGGGGGCTGAGGCGAGAAGACAGAAAGGAAAAATAAAAAAACTCAAAAATCGCTTGTGTGGTGGTTTGTGGGGAAGTGAAAAAGCGCCGGGAACGAACGTTTCCTCATTTTTTTTTTGTCTCCCATTTGGTTTCCCCTCAGAGGAAAGTAATCCTCCCGTCCCCCTCCGCAAAATTAAGATTTCTCGACGGCAGCTTCGTGACATTTCCCCGAGTTGGGGCTGCCGAGGATGCTCGGGGGGTCGGTCTGTCGGCCGGCCTGAGGCACGCATGGCCATGAGGGGAGGCGAGCCGTTCTTCGTCCCTATGGCCGTCTCCAGGCGAGCTTCCCTGTAGGGCTGCGAATGGGGCTCGCTTGCTCCCACCTCAGCGTCCACCCACGGGCCTCATTTGAAGGAGGAGAGGAGCCTCTCTTTCCTACAACGGCAACGGAGGAAGAGGATGCCTGGCTAGGCAAAGGGACCCCCTTGGGGGGACATGTCCCAGGTAGCAGCTCCTCTTTCAGCCTCTCCACGGCTGCCTGGAGGGAGTGGGACAGAAGGAACCTTTTTGCTGCAACCTCTTTATGTGTGGATCTGTGCATATCGATCGAGAGACGGTCTGGGGAGGAGGCGAAAGAGGGTCTCAAAAGGAGAGGCAGGGGTAATGGCGGCTTTCTCCTTCGCTTAGAAAAGCCCCACACCTTTTTTTTTAAGGAGTAACGCGCGATGGAGGAGGAGGATGCGGCGGATTTCCTTCACATACTCGAGAACAAATTTACACAAAGGACGTGTGATCGCCTCAGGTCTATTTTTGGGGGGTCCTTTAAGCCGCCTTGGGTCCTTTTCCAAGGAGAAAGGCGGGATAAAAATACTCTAAAATAAATAATAAAGAAATAAATTTGTAGAGTAGGAAAAGCCGCAGGCACCCTTCCTTCATGATGCACAGAAGACACCTAACACTCTTTGCATCAGGTCACAATTCCCTAGGAGCGGTGTCCCCCCTTCTCCTGTTCCTAACAGCAGACTTGAGGGGCTGTTCAAGTGGGCCAACCTCCTCTCTGCCTCCCATGGCCAGATCCAGAAGAAAGGCTTGCCCCTCCAAAATAAAGGGTGTCTTGTTCTGCCATCAAGGAAGGAGCATCCACCTCTCAGGGGGGACTACATGGGTAAATATGGGACCTTGTCAAGAGCTCTGCAGTAGCTGCCTACAAAAGGCGTTTAAAAATTTACACAAGCCTTCCGAAGTGGCCGCCTCTGTTCGTGGTGATCACAATGCTGTTGCCACTAGTGTGAATTCAAAGTAAAGGACCGGGACTTTCTGATCAGCAGGAACCAATGCCATCATCCCGCCAGCCTCCTGTGACAGCAGTTTTGGCCTTCATAGCTGGGAGGAAGGTACTGTATATAGTTTCCTAGAAACTAGTATCTTCTTACACTGCTAGCTTTCAAGGAGACAGGAGGAAGTCCACACCTCACTAGGCTCTTTTGAAACTATTCACATGATGCCCTTTGGGTGATTTTTAAACCAAAATAAATAAATAAATAATCTCCTCTTTGTGGTGAGGAAAGCTGCTTGAGGAGACCTTTTTGGACTTGATCTGGAAATGATGAGGACAGTCATAGTGACTACTTACATTTCATAATATAACCAGCTCACCACTGGCTATTATACAGGGGCTGAAATCCTGTTGCTTTGTTGTGTAAGCAGAAGGCAGACAGTGTAACATCCAATTGCTTCTAGCTGGCTATGAACAAGCTACCATGGGGAGTAGTGGTGGTGGGAGTGTGTGCCAACTTGCATGCTTGAGAATTTCAGCAAAGGCTTGCCAATTGGCAGCTGGAAGTCACTGAATATTATATAGTTTTCCTTCCACATGCAAAACAAAGAGACATAATTTCAGCCACAATATCTAACACTCATAGGTAATCTTACTTTTACAATCATTTGGCATGTCTTCCCACATCTCCCTATTCTAATGGATTTTACATTAATTGAAGGTTGCATTTCCCCCCTAAAAGTGTATTTCATCCCAGCATGGCTCGTAGCTTCATTTGTACAAGGATATAGGATCCTAAAAACGAACTGTTCACTGTTATTGTGGAAAGTTAGATTCCTGCCATCACTCTACTTCTATCTATAATTATGATTTGAGCATCAGTATGTACAAGAATCTTGTACACACAGACCCACTAATATCTGCACAGCAGTAGAGATGCTAAAAAAAACTCAAATATAATTGGCTACATTAAAATTAATCATAATTTATAGAGGGATTTACTTGCTACATGTCCTGCAACTACTGCCTTGGCTGTTTGTGCTGCTGCATGCACAGTGCAGATGCATGTTCTGTCTTTGAGTCTCATAGTATCACTACTTTTCATTAAATTAAGTACGCTGTCAGATTCTATGAAACGAAATTTGGGATTTGCTAGGTGGTACTTGGCCTCCTGCTCCATCAATTTATCCTTTTGTGAGATGGATGCTGGATCAGAAAAATGAAGGATCAAAACAGTGGTTTTATGTTTTGAAGTCCAGGCAGCATATCTGCATAGCATTCAAGTTTTGGGGCAAGTTATACTTCTTTTAGCCTATGAGGCTTGCTTTCGGGGAAATGCATTTTTGTGGATGGTTGTATCCCTCGCAGCAGCCATTCTGTATGTTTATAACACGTCAAAAATATTGAAATGTGCCCATCAGCTCAGAAAAGTTCAAGAACCCACACCTAATATATCTTACCTAGGGGAAGACAATAGCACTTTATTCTTGTAGCTGTTCTTACTACAACAGTAGTATTTTGTAAAGTACAATAGTACTTTAATCCATTTCCAACATACCAGTATGCCTGTTTTCCCAGTAATATTAACCAAGCATATGACTGAAACTTGCAAGACCCTGCTTGTAAGAATGAAAATTAAAAGTTGTCTAAAAATCCTTTTTGCATAACTATTCAAACAGGGCTACCTTCAGAGGGGAACTGCCCCAAGTAAGAATAAATCATCCTAGATATTATACATTGCAAGCTAAAGAACTTACAATGCAACAAATATTGTCTAGGACAGTGGTGGTGAATCTTTGGCACTCTAGATGTTTTTGACCACTACTCCCAGAATTCTGAGCCTAGATTGCCAATGACAAAGGACTATGGGAGTTGTGGTCCAAAACATCAGGCGTGCCAAAGTTTCCTCACCACTGGTCTTGGGTAATTTCTGAACTTGGGATGATACACCTTCAAAAATTATAGCATTTTTATTATGCCAGCATAACTAAGCAAGTGGATTTCAGCTACTGAGTGGTAAGCAAGGGTTTGGTAATCCAACAAAAATGGGCACATGTCTGTTCTACAAAAAGAACAAGCTCCCAAACACCCTCTCCCATGCCCACAACTAAATCACAGATCTCAATATTTTGGTTTTATTCAATCTTTTTCAAGCTGACGGAACAGTAGTTGTAGGAAAGGAGCCTTGCTCATCCCTCATCAGAAGCAGCAAAGAGTCCAAAATACTGAGTCACTGTAAACAGCACTATTCACAGGTATCACATAAATAAATAATGGTGATGCAGGGACAGAAGGACCACCAAATATACAGCAGAAAAAACTGCAGGAATGATTTCAGGTGAGAGGGCAAGAGGAGAAGAGATACACATAACAAACAGGGAAACAATGTGTAGCACATTAAAGGGCACAATTTTCAGTGGAAACTGAAGAAGGCTGGCAATGTCCCTGAAGAGATCTGCCCTCAGCATTGCAACACGCACAGGATTCTTCATCTCCAGCCAGCAGGAGAATTACACCTCATTTGTATTTAACAGCATGTCCCTTTGTAAAGGAACTTTCGGCTAGAACATCTAGAAATGATCAAAAGGGAGACAAGAAGTGATCAAGGAGTATAAGTAAGGAGTAGGGATCAGGAGAGGGAAAAGAGGATTGAATGCTTTGTATTGGGGTTGTGTGTCTGTGTGTGTGTGGAGGGGGGGAGGTGTCGCTAGAGATGGAATGGACAGAATCAGCCCAGCCCTGTAAGGCTTCCAGGACAAACAGCTACTCCGTCTGGGGCACAGAGATGGTAGGTCCCTTGGGATCATCAAAACGATCCATCGTCTTGAGGCTCATGACCATGTGGAGGCCGAAGGTGAAAATGGCCACGAGAAGCAGGGAGGTCAGCAAACCCATCCAGATTCCAGGAGAGAAGAAGCCCGCACAGTCGCTGGCATTGGAGAAACTTTCACCCGTCACATTGAAACTCTGGATCTGAAGGGAATGGGCAAGAAAACGTTAGTGACAGAAGCCCGTCTCTGCTTTCCCTTCCTTCCCCTATATCTGAACCCCAAATATTTCACCCTCCAGAGCATGGGGGGGGGAATATGGTAGTTGGTAGCATCTTCCAACCACTAAATGGGTTTCTGGGACTGAAGGCAATAAAAATAAATGTATCGTGCCCTGGTTTGTCACAGTACAGAATGGCAACCAGGGCTAGTTCAGGTGCCAGTTACAGGGCTTGCACAACAGATGATTTTTGGCCTAGAGCTTCAGGGTCCAGTTTGCTGAAAGCAAACAATGCTTAGCCATATCCCATGGCTGATAACACTTGTGAAATAAGGAAGAAGTCCAAGATTGGAGTACAGAGGAACACACTGCATGGGAAGTACAGATGGGTTCTCTTCCTTAGCAAGAGTTGGCAATTTGGGATGGTTTTTTTTGGGGGGGGGCAGGCAATCTGAAGCCATCAGGAACTGTCAAAGACCACCCAAGCTCCCCAAATGAGATGAAAGTACATAAATTAAAGTCCAGTGTTGCAGGGAATTCCCACATCTGGTTTTATTTTTGTGGGCTGGGCAGTTCTGAGACTGAAGGATCCTGGATGCCATGTTATGACAACACCATCCCTTGAGTGGGCTTCTATGAGCAATAATTACTTCTGCTTCCCCCCCCCCCTTCAGATTTCTTCTTCGGGAGGGAAACAGAATTGGAGACGGCACGCCGCACTTTGCCCAGAAAATTAAAACTTTGTCTCAGAAATTTAAAACTTTCCACCAAGAGTCAACCCAATATTCTAAACCTCCCAGAACATGCTCTAACACCACAGCGCACCTGAAAGTTCAATATCAGTGCCTTCCAGTCACTGGCATTGCTACTGGGGACCAAGATGGCCCCCGAGGCTGGGTGACTGCTGACACGGGCACAAGTGAAAGAATAGTTGCTGGGGGCCATGATCTCAGTAGCATTGAAGATCGCTAGTAGGTTGGGAGGCCTGAGGAACTCCACAGTCTGGAGGGTAAACCAGTGCCGTGCTGACACTCGGTAGCGAATGTTTGTCATGCGGAACCTGGAGCAGGAGAAGGTCAGAGGTGGTGAAACACAGCAACCAATATAAGAGGACCAGGAAGATTTTTTTAAAAAAATATATCACTGTGTCAATGATTTCAAGGCACAGTCCCAGCATCTCTCTCTTCAAAATGACAGGAGTCTACTCTACACCATGAAGCACGTCAACATTCCAAACTTGGAAGGGTTGCTTTTGTAAAAACAAAACAAAATAAAACCACAACTTCCCAAATCTTTTCAGGCAGTATAGCCACTGGCCGTGGTGGGAGATCTGCCTGCGCTAGCTGGAGAATTCTGGGATAACAACCTTTCCATCCTCTGATAATACCCACTGAAAAAAGTCCTGTCTCCTGGATTGAAAGACTGGCAGATCCCACCCCCCACCCCCACACACAGACCTTTAGGGTCACTGCCAAATGCTATGGTGACTCCCATCAAAAGAAATAGACCCTGCCTATCAGTTGAAACGCAAGGGATACGAAGGGCAGTTCAGTGCCACAGAGCAGAGGGAACCTGAACTCAACTTTTCCCTTTCTAGAAAGTGAAATGCTCACCCATATAATGTAAATATAATCATGACAATAAAATGTCATGAACGATAGTGCTTTAAAGCATTTGGTGGACAGCTGCTTTTAACAAAAGACTGGCAAAACATTATACTTTTTAAAACATTTACAATCCATTAGCTATTTATCTCCAACTTTACTTACGTGACTGTCAAAGGCTGCCCGCCCACATTGGAATAGTGCAGCACCAACCTACAATATGGAAATTAGAAAAAATAGTGTTCTGAAGCAGTGATGCACGTTATGTCAAGCTTAAACAGCTCTGGGAGGGTAATACTTTCTCCTCCACATACCCTATTTTTCCAAGCCCTTACCTGACATTAGTTAATATGAAGAACTGCATGAGGCCTAGCTATTGAAGGGATTGCCTCTCTCATTCTGAGCCTATCCTGACTTCAATATTTTCAGGACATGCCCTCTTAAAAATAGCAATGGTTTAAGAAGCCTTGACCTCGATTTTTTATTATTGATTATGTTGATTTTCTTTTGCTGTTGTTGTAAGCTGCCTTGGGTCCCCTAGGGGAGAAAGGCGGCATAAAAATAAAGTTGTTTATCATCATCATCATCATCAACAACAACAAAGCACATGAAAAAGGGCCTTCTCCTGTGTGGCTCTCAGATGACAGGATGCCCTCTGTCTGAGTTACAGTATTGGAATGACTCAAGAATGGAGTAAAACCACTTCTTAGATTGTTTAACCTACCCTGTTGTGTTGCTTTTAATCTGTACCCTTTCTAGTTTGAATTATTTTTAATGCACCTTCTTGAGTAAAGATTTGAGAAATGAAATTGTGGATCTCTTAACAGAAATATGCAACATTTTTTAAAACAGCCACAGCACTGGAGGACTGCAGGATAGCAGATTTCACACCATTTTTTTTAAAAGGAAGAGGGGGTCCTGGGAAACTACAGGCTGGTTAGCCTTACATCTGTCCCAGGGAAGATGGTAGAAAGCCTCCTCCAAGAAAAAAATCTTAAAACACTTAGAAGAACAAGCCTTGTTGAGAGAAAATCAGCACGGCTTCTGTAAGGGTAAGTCTTGCCTGACAAACCTTTTAGAATTCTTTAAAAAGGTCAACAGGCATGTGGTTTTGGGTGAACCAGTGGATATTGTCTATCTTTATTTTCAGAAGGCTTTTGATAGTCCCTCACCAAAGGCTGCTGAGAAAATTGCACAGTAAAGGGATAAGAGGGCAGGTCCTCTTATGGACTGAGAATTGGTTGAGATCCAGGAAACAGAGAGCAGGTGTCAATGGGCAATATTCACAATGGAGAGAGGAGAAAAGCGGTGTGCCCCAGGGATCTGTCCTGGGACCAGTGCTTTCCGACCTGTTTATGAATGACCTGGAGACAGGGATAAGTAGTGAGGTGGCCAAGTTTGCAGATGACACAGATCTTTTCTGGGTAGTGAAGACCAGAGAAGATTGTGTAGAGCTCCAGAAGGATCTCTCCAAACTGGAGGAATGGGCTACGAAATGGCAAATGCATTACAATATAGGAAAATGTAAAGTAATGCATATTGGGGCAAAAAAATCAAAACTTTATCTATCAACTCATGGGTTCTGAGCTATCCGTCATGGATTAGGAAATATATCTTGGTGTGCTGGTGGACAGCTCAATGAAGGTATCTACCCAGTGTGTGGCAGTGGTGAAGAAGGCTAATTCCATGCCAGGGATAATTAAAAAGGGGATTGAAAATAAAACAGCCAACATTATAATGCCATTGCACAAAGTGATAGTAAAGTCACACCTGGAATGTTGCATACAATTCTGCTCACCACATTTCAGAAAAAAATAGTGGAATTGGGAAAGGTGCAAAAGAGAGTGACTACAATGATTACTGGGCTGCGGCGCCTCCTGTATGAGGAAAGGCTACAGGATTGGGGGCTCTTTAGTCTGGAAAAAAAGCACCTGAGGAGGGATATGACTGAGATGTACAAAATTATGCAGGGCATGAGTCAAGTGGGTAGAGGGACACTCTTCTCCCTCTCACAAAATACCAGAAGTAGGAGACATCCACTCAAACTGAGGGTTGGGAGAGTGAGAACAGACAAAAGAAAACAGTTCTTTACCCAGTATGTTGTTAGTCTGTGGAACTCCCTGCCACAGGATATGGTGATGACATCTGGCCTGGATGCCTTTCAAAAGGGGATTGGACAGATTTCTGGAGCAAAAGTCCATCACAGGTTACAAGCCATGAAGAAGATGTGTAATATCCAGGTTTAAAAACAGGGTATTTCAAATGCCAGATGCAGGGGAGTGGAATCAGGAGACAGATATCTTGTCTTGTGGGCTCCCAGAGGCATTTGGTGAGGCTACTGTGAGATACTGGAAACTGGACTAAATGGGCCCTTGGCCTGATCCAGCATGGCTTTTTTATGTCCTTATGTTGTGTTAGGTTTATATTATTTTAATAAGGTTTTAGCTAACTGTTGGCTTAATTTGTTTTCATTTCTTTCAAAAAGTTTTGCAAGACACCTTAAATTCTACCTTGAATGGAATGATGGGGTATAAATGTATTAAATAAATAAAAATGGGTGAAGTTCTAATCACACCATTTGAGCATACATAAGCAGAGATGAAGCAATCTACGGACAGTATCCCAAGAAAGTGTGTATTTAAACCAAGCTTGCAGTCCAAGAGACTGTGGGGATGAGACACAGAAACTGTGTTCTTAACAGGCACCGGCCAAAGTGGCTGAGATTAAGGGGAGGGGTGGTCCAGTTTTCTGAACAGTCTTAGGTTGGAAAAGATATGGTAGGACTTTGGTGTCCTCACATGCTGAGAAGCATGATCAGAACGACATTAAACAGAAATAAGCATATGCAAATCTATACACAAATAGCTTAATCCATTCTGATCAGAATTAGACTGAACGTTTCTACCCAGCACATAGGCAATTTGACCGACAACACTTCTGACGGACAGCAAAGAGTATGCTAACCCAGCTCATAGGACCACCTCAAACTTCATTTCTCCCACCCCTTCTGTCTACAGTCCGTTCATCTCCCTGACCATGCATCCACCTTCAACTCACTCGGACGAGTTGGTGCTCCAGCTGGATTTCTCTACATCAACAGAGGCACCGGCCCCAAATGTGAGGCTCGTGAGGTCATGCCACGTGTCCTTGATTGCCACTGAAAAATTGCTGGCCCAGAAGAGTATCAGCGGGTTGCCCGTTTTAGGGAAACGCAGCGGTGCCACCACAGTCTCCTTCTGGAGAAGCTGCCTGCCTAGCCTCTCAGGGGCCAAATCAGACACATCGCGGACAACCTGGAAAAGAAATTATTTCACACATCACATGGGGCTGCTCTGCAGCCAGAATTCATACTGGACTTAGAGCAAACAAAATTACAATAAAATAGAGCTGAATTAAACATGTGACCGAAATACCCCAAATAAATTAGTTTTTTTTTTAACAGAAGAAGAAACCAGGGAAGTGAAGACAAGGGGAAAAAGGGAGACAGGGAAGAAACTACACAATAGCCTGTGGCAATTGTCATCAGACGCCACAAAGAGCAGGGCCTTCTGTTCAATTTTCAGAAACCCGCATCCTAGAGCAGGAGTGGCAAACCTTTGGCACCCCAGATGTTTTGGACCACAACTCCCACAGTTCTTTGTCATTGGCAATACAAGCTTGGAATTTTGGGAGTTGTGGTCCAAAACATCTGGCATGCCAAAGGTTCGCCACCACTGCCCTAGAGAGTCTTTGCTGCTGATGTGTAAATTATAAATAAATACCGGTACATGCAACAGAGAGCTGCCTAGATGCCCTAAGCACATCCGATCTCGCTTGATTTCGGAAGCTATGCAGGGTCGGCCCTGGTTAGTACTTGGATGGGCGACCACCAGGGAATACCAGGTGCTGTAGGCGCCTGGAGTAGGAACTGGCAAGCCACTTCAGTACTCCTGCCAAGAAAACTCCATGGACGTGGAGTCACGAAGAGTCGGTCATGACTGTAACAACATAACACACACACACACACACACAACAGACACCAATAAATCATTTTAGCAAAATCTTTGGAAAGTGCTGGTTTCTCCCCTGTAACACAACTTTTCACCTTATAACATAACTTTAGCCCATTATCTTTTAATTGGGTCTGACTGTAATACATTCATATGAACTATTTTTGTAATATACACATGTGGGAACCTTTCTTCAGAGTATGCTTTTTGGGGAAGTTTCAGTGCAGTGCACATACTCCTGGCTTATGCCAACGTGTCATATCTGGAGGGAAGTGACCGTCTATTTCCTCTGACCTACCTTTGCTTTAGGGCAGGGCTAAAGGGCACCTGCTTCCTATCAGAACCATTTTTTCATAAATGCTCCAATCTCTGCTTATGAATTTAGATAAGATCAATAAAACAAGCCTTCTGGAGAAGACGCAGGTCAGTCTTTGTCTACAAGTCTGTGCAGTGCTTTCTTCCCAGCTGGCTGAGAAAAAAGCACTTTGTCTTTTTCTGTTTATTTCTGCAATCAAGATCAGTTTGCAAACTCCCACATCTACATACCGCCTTTTCTATCTGCATGAACAAACAAATGAAAGAATAAACATGGAACACATAAAATCAATGAAATAGTTAGGATAGTTCTATGTATTTCCCGGATTGGGAAAAAATGCAGAGCAGGAATCAAACTACAGCTGCATTCACAATCAAAACATTCACAAACCCGTGAAGGCCGTAAAGCAGTCAGGACAGCTGTATAGGGAATGTCCTCTGATTGAAGAGCACTCAAAACTTGTCCCAGGATTTCATCTGTGTGGAGAACACATGTTCAAGAGAGGGGGAAAATAGACAGAAGACCTCCACCGATTAAAGCTGTACCCACAGCCGAACCCATGCCCATGAACACACTTCTGCCTGGACTTGGTGTCTTCTTGGATTCCAGACTCATTTCCCCCTTTCTCCAAGCCAGCCCAGCCCCACAGCAGACTCTTTGGCTTTCTCATAGGACTTGTGTCCCTTCTCAGAAAACACTTAGCTACTCCTCTTCACTGGGACACATTAATCTGCTCAGCGGCATGCTGGTTTCAACCTTACCAGGCGACAAGCATCCATCCGGAAAGTGAATGACAGAGCCAGCATCCAAGTTATCAAAACGCCAACTCCAGCAGTGGCACCTCCAGATATTCCAAAAAGTGCCAAGGAGCAGCAATTTAGCTCGGCATGCTCATTACATCAAAGGCCCTCAACACTGTCATTGCCCTTAATCCCTTCCCTCCCAACTGAGTTATAGGATCAATGCAGCAGCTCACCATTGCTGGTTAGGACTTCTTTCGGGGCCATCAAGCTAGAACTGGAAAGGAAAGGGAGAGATACAGTGAAAGAAAGGCACAAACTCCCTTGGTGGCATGTCCTTCTAAGATATGAACCTATACTTTGTCCTAGTACAGGACAAAATATAGTGCAGTTTGTGCTAAGGGGGTGATATGTATAGACAGATGGACAGACAGACAGAATTAATATCTCCTTGACTGGACAGACAGGATATGGTTATTAGCATTTGAGAACTCACTGCCATCTCAAAGCATGGAACAAAGCATAGAATCATCTCCCTAGTGAAATTAGGACTGTGGAGTCCCTCTTGTCCTTCAGGAAACGGCTAAAATCTTGGCTTTTCCAGGCTGCTTTTGGCAACTAATGAAGGCTGATTGTATGTTTCTTGTCCTTTCTTTGCCTTTTCATTTGACTTCCTTACCACCATCTTATATTTTTATATGTTATTGTTCCTTATGGATTTTAATGCTTAGCTTTTAAAGTTTCTGCATATAGTATTTGCATTATGGAATTGTTTGTTTGTTTGTACTCCATGTTGTGAACCACGCAGAGTTCCTATGGAAAGTTGGGTAGTCTATAAATAAATAAGTAAATGAACGAGCAAACAAACAAACATTAGGACCTAATACACGTGATGAAGAGGCAAGAGAAGAACATTATTTTGTTCTAAAGCAAAAGGAGAGGGGCATACCCTTAAAACATTAGAAAGAACAAGAATTCCATCCTAAGAGACATGGACAGACTAAGGAAAAAAGACTGTAGACACTTCACTGTATGCAAAAACTGAGATCACAGGACACTAAACGTGGAAAGCCTTGGATTTCAAATGCAAGAAACTATGAAAGCTTGCAAATTGTGCTTTTAAAGAACTGGAATTATTCACATGCTATATGCCCTGCCGAACCCCTCATTTGGGGTTTCAAGTCTATTCTGAAGACCCAAGGATACAACATCCCTGCTTGCACCTGGGGACAAAGAGTGATGGCATTATAAAGGCTGGTGACGTACCCGGTGGTATACGGCAAGCGTATCAACAGCAGGGCAGGTAGGCTGGCGTTGAGCCGCAGCTCCTGTAAAGTGTTCTGATCCACATGAAGAGGCGAGATGCCCAGCTTAGCCTTCAAGAAGGCAGGCACCGCACTGGCTGCGAACCAATCCACGGACGGCAGCACTAACGAGGAAGGAGCTGCATGGAGGGCATTCTGTTTGGGAAGAAGGGGAAAGGGTCGGAGTTATTGCCGGCGGATGCTTGCCTGCTTGCTTAGTAGCAGGGCTCCCAGTCCTTTGATCAGCTCCATCTGGGCCACGGGCTTCTCCCTTCCCCTGGCAGCTCATGCTTTCAGTCCCAAGAGAGGGCAATGAGTAGCCCTTCAACTATTGTTAGATTCCGCTCCCTTTCTTCCTCAGCACTGACTGTGCTGGCTAGGGCTAAGGAGTTGCTGCGGTCCACCATTGACAGGCAATGGTGAACAAGGCGGGCTTAGTGTAAATCCTTTTCCTGTCCTGTTTCAGATCCACACTCCAGATAGTGCAAGGGTCAAGAAGAGTACAACAGCTGAGACAGGTAGGGAGGCAAGAGGTTCCGGCTTCTTGATAACCTTTGATTTAGATTTCATGCTTTTATTGTGTTGCATGGTCATTTTTTAAATGCATGTCATCCAGACAAAGATTACAGGACTATGTTCACACTGTATGAATGTGACTA
>JAHTLZ010003468.1:2535112-2572069 GCA_023846285.1 Phrynocephalus versicolor | reverse complement strand
GTGTGCTTCCTTGTTGGATTTTAACCCTGTGCGAGACAGAGAAAGGTAAAGCATTGGATCTGCATATATCAGCCAGTTCCAAGGACCACCTGGGCTCACATGCTTCGGTTCGTAACCTACTGGTTCCGAAATGAAATGCCCATCCCTAATCCTCAGCATACTAGTTCTCTGAAGGGCTGAAAGAAGTGTCAGCACTTGCACAGATAAAGAATTCTTACTTTTTTTTAAGAGAGGGGGGAGCTGTTTATTGAATCAGGGCTCACGCGTGTAGCCAGGTGGATCCTCGGCCGAAAGAAAGAAAGACTCACTTTCTCCTGAAGGAAGAGCAGTACATTGCGAGGCCCACTGTCTAACGCTGAATCCAGCAGAGCTGCAAGCTGAGCTTCTGTGACCACGTGTCCTTCATGTGGAAAGGCTGAAGGGGCCCACAAGGACCTGTGTTGCAGAAGCCAACCAAGAAAAAAAGACAAAAAGGTAATCGAGTCTATTCCACAGCCACCCACCCCACCAACTTCATTTCCAGAAATGCATGTGCCATGTGTCGACAGGTTTCAGGCCACCATTCTGACTATCAGTTCAAAGTGGAAACCTGTCTCAATTTACAGTGGTGCCTTGTATAAAGGAATTAATTCATTCCAAATGAAATTATGTTAAGCAAATTTCCCATAGGAATGCATTGAAAACAGAGTAATCCCTAATCGTGACCACTTTATGTTGTACGGATTCGCCCCATAGGCGATTCTGCTAAGCAAATTTCCCCTATCTCCAATTTTTTTTATGTTGTACAGATTTTATGTTATACAAACCATTTGTTATACAAGGATCCACTGTACAGTATTTCCTTTAAAGGTCAGTTACAAACAAATCACAGAGTTCAAAGAGCAACCTCACGAGAAATATTGGAGCGCTAGACAAGAGCAGAAAACAGCAACCAAGGCAACCAAGATGCTAAGACAACACCCCAGTGAGGAAAGGATGCAGTGTTGGGGGCTCTTGAGCTTATCTTAAACAAAAACTCAAGGAACTCGGGAACAGGATTATACAATAAAGTATAAGAGCAGCATTAAAATTAAATGTCATCCAAATGTTACATTTTATCAGTTTGATGGAATGAGAGTGTTTGCTGCCCACCTGAAGCAGAACATGAAGTGATCTCGTTTTCTTCAGGAGGGCGTTCCGGCATTAGAGTGCTAGTACTCATTGAAAAGAACTTTTTCCAGGACTCACCAACCTGTCATTTCTAAAAAGGGCAATACAAAACCTCCAGGGATAACAGCAAATTACAGGCATGTTCCTGGAGAAGGAGACAGTCCTTCAGATATCCTGGCCTCAAACCATTTCAATCTTTGTAGGTGAATCCTATCAAGGGGCACATTTAATAGTTCATTAAAGCAGAACCAACATGACATAGGGGATAAGGTAGCAGACTAGGACTTAGGAGACCTGATTGGCCATGGAAACACTCTTGGGAATAGTGAGGGTGAACCACACCCTGAACATTTTGCCTGGAACATTTTCCCACTGTGTAAAAACCGAGTCACCATATGTTGGAAGCAACCTGACTGCATATAATAAACACCATATTACAGGATTGTTTTTTCAAAACCAAGACTGTACTTCTGTTAATGGATGTGGAAAGAAATAGAGAGGAAAACCAAACACTAACCTCTTCTAATGCCCTCCGCCCCCAAATGTTTTGATTCCTAAATATCTTAAGGGCACAGAAAACATTTCTTTACCTGCTCACTTCTGGACAGCAATTCCTTGTCTTTCTTAATTGTTCCCAAGCATTGTTCACTTCCATCCAGCTAAGAGTGAGCCAAGAAGCCTTTTAAATCTTCCACCCCACACCCATTGCAACAATCTCTCCCAAGACATGGGGACCATGAAAAAAAGGGGAAATGGAGTCAGAGGGAGAGAAGGGAAATTAAATGGGGAGAAACAAGGAAGGAACAAGAAGCAAGAAGACATGCACCTATTGGCACCACTTAAATATACACGGGTAGAGGAACCACCTTTCTCTGTGACCTGCCAGTACCGCAAAATGTGGAAAGGAGGGAAGGACAAATACACTACATCCACTGAGATGCCTATTAAGGGTGATCTTATTTACTGCTTTGGAAAAGCAAAGGCATCCCATGTGAACCAATACCTTGGCCACTGGCTGTCAAATAGATGCCAGAATCCAGGCAGCACCTCTCCCCTTTCAGGTGTAAAATGTTATTAATGTGTGGATACTATTTGCTCTAAAGATTTGATAGCACACTGTACTTGGGACACTCCATCTGTATTGCTTTTATCGCATAATCAAACCACTACCATTTCCCTAAACATGACCTTCCCAATTTTATTACTTTAGGAGAGAAAAAAACAATTTGTTTTTAATGCTGGCAGGGGTAGAGACAAAGACAATGTGTTCACTAAAATCATGTGAGAAACATGTGTGTTTTGGTTCTCTGGGTAAGGACAATAGGAGCAAGGAATGGTTGCTGGCGGGCTGTGTGACAAGCTTTACAAGATGTAGACTGTGTGAGTATTAGTGGGATTCATGGTGTGTGGGGGGCTGGATGAGGGAGGCTCAGCCAATTTCATTGTGCACATGTTGTACTCTGACAACAAAGGTATTATTATTATTATTATTATTATTATTATTATTATTATTATTATTATTATTATTATTATTATTATTATTATTATTATTATTATTATTATTATTATTTCTGCCACATCTTTTTGCAGAAGTCAGTGCTTCCACTCCTATCCACTGGAGAAAACAGAAATGTTGCTTCTTCCAGTTGGTGGGGAAAAGTGGTATCATCTGATCAGGGAGGGGGATTTTCCCCCTCCAGGTATTTCTGACAATTAGTTATGCTGGTTAGAGCCATGGGAAATGTAGGTCACACGTTTGCCACTCAATTTATTTATATAATCTAATAATCACTTGCCCATGTTCAGGCAGATAAGAAGTACATCAAAATTTACTTCCATAGACAGATTCAAGGCAAAAACCAGATAACACCCCCGTTCTTTTTTTTTTCACACCAGAAACCTTACAATCAACCTTGTATTCTACACAGTGTACATTTCTAGCCGACTCTCTATCTCCCACGTGTACCATGCATCCCGGATACCCTTTTACCTCCCCATGCACCTATGGATACTATTGTCTACCTAACAAGCCTATTCAGGCCATTGCTCATCTTATGAGCCTATTTCAGACCAGGGTGACATGAGGTCAAAGCTGACTATAAGATGGAAGACTCGCACTAGCTGTATTCAGACTGATGAAGCTCTTTGGATGAGCAGCGAAACGTTTCTATCTCTCAAGAAAAAGAAGTCCAGTTGCCAGCATGACTCAACTTCCAGATACCTCCCCATATTGCAAGGCTGTATGTAACACTTCTGCAGCAGCACACCAAAAAGGAATACACCCGTCATTCCTCAAATGCCTGCTCTGAATTCACGTCCCAGAAATAAAATCAGGATCTCGAGTCAATGCTCCACCTTTTAGTTGACCTTTTAATCAGTCAGTTTCTCAGCGCAGCATGTCCTACACCACCAAAGGATATACAGTATTGTGCACCACTTGTTACAGACCTCGAGTTCATCACATCTAAGGACTGGAGTTTGCCTCCACAAGATGCCTGCTCGCCAGAACGTAACGACTGCATTCATGCCTTACGTTTGGAGCATGTGCCTCTACTAAACCCTCTTAAGCCGTAACGTGTGAATCCTGGTGACCCAGAATAACAGCTGAAGGTCTTATCTTGGGGGAAGGGATCTCTGCACCCCGCACTCTGCCCGCTTCCCCCCCCCCCGTACCCCACTCTCAGGAGGGCAGCCCAAAGCCCCGCGTACCTGTGGCTGGACCAAGCCAGCAAGGGCACCTGCCCCGTCTGCGCGGCCACCAGGCCCAGCAAGAGAAAACCCGCAACCTCCCGCAACGCCATCTTCCTTCCGTCTTCCGACCCCTGTATTTCCCCTCCTGGCTCCAGCGTTCCCGGCCCGCCGCAGCCAATCAGAACACGAGGAGAAAGGCGGCTGCCCGGAGAGCTGGGGAGGCAGACAGCCAATTAGAGGACGAGGTCGGATCAGCCCTAGAACCAATAAGAACCGCCTTCGGGGGAGCTCCCGCCTTCCTCCTCCCTTGTCCCGGAACCCGCCCGCTACTTTTGCTAAAAGGTAAAGGTAAAGGTTTCCCTCTGCGCATGCGTGCTAGTCCTGTCTGACTCTAGGGGCCGTGGTCATCTCCATAGTCAAGCCGAAGAGCCAGTGTTGTGCAAGTCCATGGTCACGTGACTGCCGTGGCTGCTAGGAAACACTGTTTTACCTTCCCGCTTTTGACAGCATTACCTGTTTATCTACTTGCATTTACATGCTTTCAAACTGCTAGGTTGGCAGGAGCTGGGGTTATCAGCCAGTTCGCTCCCCTAAGTGTCACCCGGGATTCGAACTGCCGACTTTGCAGCCAACAGTTTTCGGAGGCTAACTTCTGCTTAAAGCGGCACCTAATGGGTCCTGCCTATGGTGCTTAAACTTGGACCCTTACAGATACGTTATGCAGGAAGCTGGGAAGCAGACGAATTCTGAAGATACCAGTACCTTGGAGAGCCAGAGTCACTAAGCACATGAATGAAAAGCTAGAAATCCTCCATACCAGAAAAAGCAAAGCGTTCTGCTTATATACCGCCCCATAATGCTTACAGCACTCTCTGGGTGGTTTACAATTTAATGTATGCAGGCTACACATTGCCTCCCAAGCAATGTAATGAGAAGATGATTACAATATTTCGGACACATAATGCACAATAAGAAATACCATCTGGTGCAGGTTATCCTTCAAGGAAAAATAGATGGGAAGCGTGTTCCGGGGTGTAGAAGAACATTCTGGCTTAAGAACTTAAGCCAATGGTCTGCAGTGAGCACAACTGCTCTGTTTAGAATAGCCTTAGATAGAAACCAGTTCAGGCTACGGATTGCCAATGTTCTACAAGGACATGGCACTTGAAGAAGAATGGATCCTATGGCACGTTGGCTTAGAAGAGGGTTTTTAGGGGGGCCGACAAGACACGTCCCAGGGAAACGCAGGGTTCTAGTATTGGCTGGAGGAGCCGCTTAGTCACTATGAGAGGCCAATGTCACCATGGAAGGAGAACTTCCTCCTGAGCACTACAGGGTGAGGAGATGGGGCGGAGGAAGGCCTGGGTCTTTCAGTGCAGAGGGGACTCTCCAGAGGAACTGCAATTCTACAGGCTGCGTGTCATTTCCGTTTTGTGTTACACCTCCAGACCCCAAGGTCTAAATGGCTTGCCACCTTGGAATCTCCTTGGACCAGTCACTAACTCCTGGATAGATCGGTGGCTTAGGAGCCAAAGGTTGAGAGTTCAGTTCCCCACCATGCCTCCTGGAGAGAGGGTGGCCTCCACAATCCATCCTTTCCAGCTTTGCAGCTCAAGGGTGGTGGTGGTGGTTGCTCTTGCTCTTGGTGGCAATGTGCTCCCTAGACCAGGGGTGTCCAAAGTTTTTGCAAGGAGGGCCAGATTTGTCAAGGTGAAAATGTGTGGGGGCCAGCCAGTCAGCCACATTTGGCTCTCGGGCTGGACTTTGGACAAGTCTCTATAACATGCAAGGAGGCAGGGAAGATGCTGCAGCCATAGAGCCAGGGGCAGGTAGGCTAGGCAGGTGGCTGGGGGGATGGACAGAGGCAAGGAGGGCAGGCAAACAGTAAAACTGCAAGCTGATGTCTCCATTCAGTATGGGGAGGGGCTGGCTGGCAGGGATGAGTGACAAGCTGAGCCAGTGGGCAGAAGAGGCCACGGGCTGCTCGAAATTTTGAAAACAGGCTGCATTTGGCCCCCAGGCCTGACTTTGGGCAAGCCTGCCCTAGACTATTTCACAGGGCTATGGGGACAAGCAGAAGGACAACCCCCTTGCACGTTGGTTTTAAACCCTTCAGCAGAAACTCTGAGACCTTAACTGGATGCTGTGGGGTGCTCTGTGTGGTGTTGTTGTTCCCCTTGAAGTGGCATCGAGCCCAACTGCCTGCTCAAGGCAGAAATTCACATCAAAATAGGTCTGACAGATGGTTGCCTTCATTTCTTCTGGGTTACTAAATAAGGTAAAATGATCTATTCAAAATCTATTCAAAAGATGAAGCAGTACTCCTGGAGGATCCAAAGAGCAGAAATTCACCTTTTTCAGATAGGGAAAAAAAGAACCCGGGGAAGAGGTCTCCTCCAGGTGGCCCCAGGCTTATGCTTTGCCCAAAACTGTTGTACACTGACAATCACTAGATGTAACTTATTCCATGACTAGAAAGAGTTCTCTCGAACTATGCCTTTAGAAATTTGTGATCTGCCGAACAAGGGAATTCATTTATAGCTCTTTTAACTGTGTATTATATGTGTACAGCTAACAATACAGTGGACCCTCATATAATGGTTTGTATAACATAAAATCTGTAACAACATAAAAAATTCTGGAGATAGGGGAAATTTGCTTAACAGACTCGTCTATGGGGTGTATCCGTACAACATAAAAATGGTCGCGATTAGGGATTACTCTGTTTTCAATGCATTCCTATGGGGAACTTGTATAAAGGAAAATTTGCTTAACATAATTTCATTTGCAATGAATTAATTCCTTTATACAAGGTACCACTATATATCTTTGCTTTTATTCATTTGCAATTACTCTAACAGGAACAATTGTAAACTGCATAGGCATATGTTTAGCTACAGCTTTTACTGGGGTTTATTGACCATTGTTGTCATACTTGCCTGCAGTACAAAATGGGGAGACCTACCAAGGCAAATTCCTGTGACGCAGAAGCTTCCCTATCTTTGGTCTATATAATCAGCAGCTTTTCATTTAACCGAGAGCTACTCTTCACTGGCTTTGCTTCTCTCCTACCCTGGATTTAGTAGTCCACAAAAATCATTCTTCATTCTGCTGTGTCTGTAGCTGATGATTTTTAATGACACTTCTGAAGAACAAAACAGGATCAAGATTGGTCCTGTGGGTTATCTGGTCTGTTAAATGCAATACAGGTTTAGTTCCTTGTTCTCCCCACACCAGAAGTTAATGGGATGGTAAAGAAGAGCAATATGAACTGCCACCAACGAGAACAATTCTAACCTTTCTGTAAGTGGGGAGAAGTAGAAATGCTTCTGCATCTCCCTCATTTTCCTTTTGCACCAAAAACAGACAAGGTCAAGCCACCAGTACCATTGCATGGCCCTATATGTTTTTAATGCAAATGCTAGAGAGAGAGAGAGAGAGAGAGAGAGAATGAAATGCAGACACATTCCTGCTTCTAACCTCACTCTACTTTTAATCACAAAAGCAACGGGCCTAAGACAAGACATCCAGGCAAAATCTAGAAATAGAAATAGAATAAGGAAGCCATGCATCAGAAGATTTCTTATAGGAACCCCCCTTGAAAAGAATGGAACCTCCATGGATGCAAATAAGTATCTAGAAGGCAGGAAAATGAACTTTCTTATCCATCAGCTGCATTTCACTTAAGATTGCACAGGACAGCAAAGACACGTTCCAGCTGTCTTCCGCTCTGCCACCCTTTCAAGCACCAACAGGTTGTCCCTTTGAGGTGACTGCCTTTCTTGGCTCTGCTTTAAGCCAGGACACATGTCTGTCTGTCCTAGTGCTGTCTGAGAGTTACTGCAGCTTGCTTTCCCATCAACTCACAAATCCTGGGAGGAAAGGTCCTCAGAGCCACTGTTCTTCTGCCTCCGATAGTGGTAGCCATGGATGCTCCCGATAGTTCATGTATGGTCAAAAGAAAAGGATAGTTGGGCTGTTGCCAATGATTGGAAAGGCCCCGTTGGACCTACTGAAGTTGTACACAGTTCTCAGTTGCCTGTTAATAAATGGTGTATATTACATCAGGAGTCATTTCCTTTATTTGGGGTCATGTCAGAAGAACCGAGAGAGACTCAAATGGAACCTTCTGCACCACTAAGTGGGGCGTCTTGTCTATGCTGGAGATGGCAGAAGAGAGGGGGCTTTCCCCTGCCACTGTAAACTGAAGTGCCCAGTGTGTGTGTACACATCATTGCACACGTTAAAATAGACGCAAAAGGACTGCCTCAGCTTTGGACACACAGACACACCCCAATCCCTATAGAATATAACACAGAACTGTAGCAGGGTTTGGAATCATTTATTGGAAAAGTGCCAAGTACAAAAATCACCTACAAGTCAGGCTTCTATGAAAAAGGAAGGCGCTCGCAGGACCCCAGCCGCCCCCCACCATCTTTTCGCCAAGCCTTTTGCTGCGCTGTGGATGGAAGGCTAAGGGAGAGGAGAATCACCACAAAGCGTTGGGCCTTTCCAAACCCTCTAGCTCAGGCATGTCCAAACTTCGGCCCGCCTGATGTTTTGGACCACAACTCCCAGAATTCTAAGCCCGTATTTCCAATGGCAAAGGACTGTGGGAGTTGTGGTCCAAAACATCTGGAGGGCCGAAGTTTGGACATGCCTGCTCTAGCTCTTCCCCACTCTTCTGGATACGCACCGATACACACCACTAGGTGGCAGCTCCAGGACGAGAAGGTTCTGCCAATGTGGACCTCCTCCTGCAGAACCAGTTCCGAGTCCTTCCCTTCCCCCTCATGGAGACAAGCAAGACCACAGGGTAAGCTCCCAGGAGGTGAGGTTCAAGAAACGTACAGAGGACAGCCTTTGTCCAAGGCTCTGCATGCGACAACACCAAGTCATTTGTGGTAGGCCTTCCTTGGGCTGTAGGTGGGAGGAGTGGGCTCGTTTCACCCAAGAGCTGAGGCTGGAAGTAGTCCATGCTGCAACCTCTTCCTCCGCCGCCCCCCCCCTCAAGCCTGCACCATCTGTGTATCACAAGGAAGGTCCTCCGGAGGCTCACGTGAGCCCCATCACTGGCCCTGCAGCTTGAAAGTCTGATGCAGCCTCTCAGCCTGATCCTTCAGCGTCTGGATCTCCTCCTGGACAAAGTCAGTCAATGCTTTGCGCATTTCTACCTGCAAGGAGGAGGAGGAACCATGAGCAGCAGGACTGTGGAGAACACACCAACAGTACACTTGGGGGTGGGGGTGGGGGTGCTAGCTTGTTGCAGTAGCTATAGCACCTTAAAGGTTTACAAATTTTGTTTCACCCAAGTTTTTCTTAGGTGAATAGATAAAATATAATGGGTTGATAATGTTTATTATTTACTTAATCTTATAGATTAGATAGGGTATCTTCAGTCAAACTTAATATCTTCACCCTTTGTACTAGATGAAAACAGATATAAAGGTATGCCTATCATATATTGAGCTAGACAAATAGAATTTAAAGTGTTTAGTAAAATGAAGAATTAAGATTAAATAGGCTAGTTGAATACTGTACTTTGCTATTTTCACTTTTTGTACTAGATGAAGATGGAGATAAGTAACAATAAATACAATGATGGAAAAGAAGTATGTAAATTTGGAATATTCTAAGCACTTGGGCTGAAATATTGGGAAAATTTGAACTATGCAACACTTGGGCTGAAATATTGGGAATATTTGAACTATGCAACACGGCAACACATAAGCAATGTATTTGTTTTAACTTGTTATGTTTAAAAAATTCAATAAAATATTAATTTTTTTTTTGTTTCACCCAAGTTTTTATGTGGGCTACAGCCTACTTCAGCAGATGCAGGTCTCAATCTCCTGCATATGCTGAAATATCACAGAAATACATTGTCAAGTACAGTATTGGATCTCCACCCAAATGGACAGACCTAAGGCAAACCCTTAAACATGGTTTTGGACCCCAAATACGGCCTATGAAATAACTTTTTCTTTCCAAATAAGTTCCACAGTAGGACTGTGAAATTCTGACCTGAATTCTGATCCAGTCTCCTTTAAAATTGTGTGTTTTGCAGCTGGGATATTCTTCAGCTTTTCTTATGAAATAGGATACTCAGTCTCGTTGCCCTCCCAATTGTGTAATAAAAGACAACCAGACCCACACCTCGGAATACTTTTGAGAGAGGCCAGCATAGGAAGCAATGGGAGATGCAGCCTTTACTCAGGGAGGGAAATCTAGTCTTGACCCATCCCAGCAGAAGCCCTTGTTTGGCTGATGACTGCTGGGAGTTGTAGTCCAACAATACCTCGAGGACTGTACTCTGCCTGTGCCTGCCGTAGAGAATGTTGCCTAAGACTAAATCTAGCTTGCGTCTTTTCTTGCTGTACGTAATAGCATAAATGGGCCTTGTTGCCCCTTGTTCTCAGGACTCACCGCTGACTTGTTCTCTGCCCGCAGGCGCTCCAGTAAAGGCCGGGCAGTAAATGGCTTCCCAATCAATACCGTGATCTTCTGCAGCAGGACAAGAAATGAGCGTTAGTAAAGCTGGAGATCACTTCTGTCTCTTGCACAAGGCCTCCATTTCCTTTGCTGCTTCGAAGCCCTCGGCCAATTGCATTGCTAGCAGCTCCTTACCTTGTCTGCTGGAAAACACTTACCTGCCCAAAACGGGGGATGTAAGGGGGTGCATTGGGGAGGACATCATTCATCCCTAGGGCAATTGGAAGACATGCATGTCAGTCTGGATCCCAGCTGCGCCTCTAATAAAAGCCCCAACAATGGCAACAAAATCTGCATTTTAATAGGTGTAATGAAGAGATCGTTATGGCTAAGTGAAGAGCTTGTGATAACAAACCCACACCACTAGTGTTGATCACACCAGCTGGATTACACAGTGTTGTGGTGTTGTTGCTTTAAACCCTCAGCTGCACATGTGAAAGACCACAATGGATAGGGTCACAAGTTCCTAAAACAAGAAATCAGAGATCATCTTCAATGTCTCGCCCAAATCTTGGGAAATAAAACACTGGCCCCTCTGAGCCACACTTTCTACTCAACAGGAGAATGGTGACACTGTCACCCTAGAGCAGCAATGACCAGTAAGGACAGACTAGACAAACAGTGGGCCACTGCAGATGTGGAGGGGCTGCAATATCTGTGCCCCTAGCTAGCACACTAAATGGAAAGGGCTTGTCACACCCAGTGTCCCAATTTGCTTGCCCTGGGCTAAATCAAATAATGAGGGGGGGGGAGGAGCAGGCTTCTAAAAAAGCTGAGAGCTCAGAAAATGAAGCTGTGGTGGAGTCCTTGGTCCCTGGAAGGAAGACAGAGAAGCTGCTTTCATCACCAAGTACAGCTGCCTCTCGAAGCTGACAGGAGGACTTAGTTGCACTGGAGTGCTCTCCTGCATGAAGTGAGAACAAGAGGCCATCCCTGTGACTCAGAACTCTTCCCCAAACCTTGAATTTAGGTACTCTTGTCAAATTATTTCCGGGAAATGAAGCACTGGTGAAAATCCTGTTGGAACGGCAGCATCACCCAGGGAAGATGACATCATCAGCCACAGCTGGGGTGCAGCCATTTGGGTTGGGGGGGGGCAATAAAATGCTTCCTAGAGTCCTGCCACAACACTTTCAGGAGCCCCTAGGGCAGTGGTGGTGAACCTTTGGCGCTCCAGATGTTCTGGACCACAATTCCCAGAATTCCGAGCCTCGATTGCCAATGACAAAGGACTGTGGGAGTTGTGGTCCAAAACATCTGGAGTGCTAAAGGTTTGCCACCACTGCCCTTGGGATTCCCTTCTTCTCTGAGAGCCGTGGAACAAAAGAGGAAGTGGTTTCAAGTTGGAAAAACACTGTGGTGTTTGTTCCTCCTCCTATGGCATTGTTCCTGAAGGTTGTCCCAGGAAAAAGAGGAATCACCATTATACCAAGTTGCACAGTGTAAAGTTGTGCAACGGGATTTCAGTTGGTGATTTGGCAAATAAGTCCAAGAGCTAGCTTGTTTAAAATTCTTCCAGCCTCCCATGTACATGCCTCAGGCGTTAGCTTAGATTTCAAGGACAGTGTCGCAGTGGCTGGCAGAAATAGCCTTTCTTTGCAGCTACTAAAGGAAGTGCCATCCTGCCCCACACAGGAAGGCTGACATCCCTGAATCACATGGACCATCACTGTCATTGGCACATGTTCACTGTCAGACTCTGCTCTTCCCCTTTCTGTCCCTTCTGATTCAGGTCTCACCTAAATGCCAGAGTGGCACTATAATCGGGTGCAAGCGGCACTCCGCCAGAAGACGACCGATGCCTGGAGGAAATGAAAGAGAAGGGGAATTAGAGAACCAGATGCCCAACTATACACTTTTCTTTGTCTAAAAAAGAAGAAGAAGAAAAAGGGTACTTGCCCCATTTGAAGCGTACAAGCTCCTGGGTCATGTTTACTTTCCCTGCAACAGAAAGATAAATTAGAGGAATCGGGAGTATGGTGGTGTCCACAACATCTTATGAAACAGAGAAATCCCATTCAGGGACACCTGGTTAAAGAACCACTTCCACGCATGGCTACCCACCTTCTGGGAACACATGCACCCAATCTCCATTGTTAAGTTTTTCAAGGATGTAGTCCATGCCTTTCTGATAGACTCCGTCTCCTGCAAAAAGAACATGCACGTTAGGGGCAGTTCCATCACACATGCGGTGATGGCATCATTCCCCAAACACATGTTCAAACAATAAGGAGCATCTGGCTCTCCCACTGACCTACAGTTGCTCACCACTGACCACGCCGGGTGGGCCTGATATGAACTGCTTTTAGACAGAGCATCTTGCCTAATTCAGGTAGCAGATTCTGTGTCATGAAAGCCTGGCAAATTGTTACGGTGTTTGTTTGCTAGAGAAGGCACAAAATGGGTTTTTCTATCTTGTGCCCTGAAAAAATAATAATTTGGTTTTGGGAAGCAATGCACCTTGATTTGGCAGGGCGGGAGTCACTTCCTCTACTGAAAATGTCTTGGACTGGCCCTGATCTGTAAGGGCAAAGGATTCCCACCTTGACTTAAGCCTACTCCAGCAGCCCCAACCGGTCCCTTCATCCCCTACCTGAAGAAAAAACAATTCTCTTAAAAAGCAGCCATAGTTTTGTCTGGCAAGAGATCTACTTATACAGCCTTTTTCATCTGTACTGAGATGTGAAAAGCCTAAGGGATCTTCAATACATTATTATTCTCCTTACTTGACCAAATGCAAGGAAGGAAGCTGAGACACTGAGAGTCCGGTGCCTCCCCTCTCTCCCACATCAACAATCACGGGAGATCTTGAGTTGGGGAAAAACAACTTCTCAGGCCTAAATCTGGGACCTTCTATCCACCCCCTGGCACTGTGCGGACAGCTGACTCATTCCAGTAGCTATTCAGCAATCCCTCTACTCACCACGACAGACAGGAACACATTGCCCGAGACTGAAGAAACGAGAATGCAACTCCTTGGTGAAGCAGATGTCTGCAGCTGTCGGGGTCCTAAAAGAAATTACAAAAAGCATTCATGACATGAAGCGCTAGCATTGCCATTGCAGCCCCAACCTTGGGGACAAAACTGAATACTGGAAGTCATCTAGAGACCCAGGAAGTTAAAAAGAAAGGGTGGTTCCTTCCTCTTAGGCAATAAGGACTCTTCCCAATTCTTACCATCGCATCTTCTGCAAGTTCCAGACATGCCTTAATTTCAGGATTCCTGCGGGAGACAACAAAATTAATAAGGGGAAATCTAAATCAAATGACAACAAATCCATAGAAAGAGAGAACCAATGAGAGTCAGCGATCAGAATGATCTACAAGAACTACGGAGATGCTACATCAAAACCCCACTCAGCAATGAAGTTCACTGGGAGACCTGGAAGTTGAGCCATGACAACTGGACTTCTTTTCTTGTGAGGCAGAAACGTTTCACTGCTCATCCAAGAAGCTTCATCATTCTGAGACTGATGAAGCTACTTGGATGAGTAACAAAACATTTTGATCTCCCAAGAAAAGACGTCCAGTTGCCATGACTCAACTTCTCGATAACCTCACCTGGATGACTGAGAATCTTCACAGACATTTCTCTGGGAGACCTCAGACCAACCTACCCAGCAGCATCATTGTGAGGCTAAAAATGGTTGGGTTGGTGAACAAAGCATGGGTGCCAAATTAAGCCTCTTGGGAGAAAGGTGAAATATAAACATTACCAATAAATAATACGTTGCCCGTAAGGGAGGCTTGGGACTTGCACTTCTAGCCCTTAACAAAAGAAAATTAAGGCTTCTGGATGGATGTAGGCTCCAGGCCAGGGTGGTGGTGGGAGAAGTATTTCCCCTGGTCAACTGGGGTTTTAGATCTTAAGAAGGTAATTGGCCCAGTCCCTCCAATGGAAGACCAAGTTTTACTATCTCATGCTGTAAGTTTTACAATCTCCTGCAGGGGGCAGCACTTCCCTCTCAATGCCATACATACCCCATAAGTGTGGATCATCCATGCAGGACTGATGATTGCAGACAGTGAGGAGAGGGGTGCCTGCCTCCCGGTTCTCTATCAGCTCGTACAGGACTTCCTTGTTATGGACGTTCAGCTGGTTCACACACTCTGAAAAGAGGACAGCGGTATGAGAATTCCCTAGAGACATTCAAGTAGAACGACGGTGACGTGTGGAGTTTCTAGGATCCAATTCCGTTTGGAGCGAGGAAGATGAAACTGGTATGTTACATTACTAAAGGCGTAAAATTCCAGAAATTTTGAAGCCATGAAAAAAAAATAAACTTTGGCAAAAAACAGAATCCTTTTGTATGCCAAGTACATGCTCCACTATTCAACTAAGTGCTGAAGATTTCCTTACGCACATCGCTTTCTTGCAGGCCTTGAAAGAACACTGCTAGTAATAAAGGGCAGGAAAGATAAAAGGAGGGAGGCTGGATGTGTTCAATTGGCACTCTGAGAAATGGGTAAATCCTGAGGTTAGGAGAACTGAGAGAGCTCCCAAAGTTCTGTGTGAGTCCACTTCACTAACTTCTTGCCTGCCCACTGCAATAAAGATAGGGGAGGTGTGAAGCCAATTACATTCATCTCCTAATCTCAGGACTAATCTGGCTTGCAAAACATCCCCTGATTGTGTTTTATTCCTCAGCCCCAAACCTTTCCAGCTCCACTTGTCTTCTGAGCGGGTGGAGATTTAGGGAGAGTGCTGGCTTTCAGGAAACCGAAGGCCCCAGCACGGTACTGTACTAAAGAGTACAGCAGATGCCCAAAGGGGTCCCCTTCCATGGGGCTTTAGTTTCAAGCGTTTGCCTAATTTGTAGCATCCCTCATGCAGAACATGAAGGTTGGTGGTACTCACTGGTCCAGAAGCAGCTGTAGGTACCCACCAATCCCATGACCACCCTGCTGGCCAAGGTCCAGGGCAGATGTGGAGCCTGGGGAAAGGGCCATTTTACTTCAAGGGGCATCTTCCCATTCCAGCCAATCCTTTTGGAGCACTAGCACCAGCCCTTCCTGACAGGCAAACAAACAAACATCAGAGTTACTTTCAATCCAAGACCCAAACTCTTCTTCTTTTTAATTCTCTGCTCACTCTCTTGCTTCTTCTCAAATAAGCTAATCACAATCAGAATTAAACAGAAGCATATGATGACGATAACGTGGAGGAAATATAATCACCAATGGCCACCCCTACAAAGGCTACTATTGTTAAAATAAAATATGCAGTGTAGAAACCAGGGTTAATTGCACCCCAATGAAAGCTATTACCAAACAGCTTCAGTTGCATGAATCCACCCCGCCCTAGAAAAGCTGGTTTGAGGCAGCAGAAGGGTGGCAAAGGCCAAACACCCACTAGAGTTACTTTTTTGGACTACAGAGTACAGGAAGCCATCAGATTCTTAGAGCTGTAGTCTTAATTTCTCCAAGAGTTCTGAATACCATGATTAAAGGAGCAAACAATTTATTAAATACAGCACAAGAAATAAAATATGTGGTGAATGAAAGCTTGGGTGAGGCCAGAAAATCTTTGAAGGGAAAACTCCCCCTATAACCCAATCTATTCAGAAACACACACATCCCTACTTCAGACTAGTTGTTGAGCTGGGACTTCCTATATACATAGCAAGGCATTTACAGATTCCTAAATGACTGGGTTGTCACGTATTTCAGATGACAAATGGAACCAATTCCTGCCTCTTCCTATACCCTCAGCTCAGGTTGGTTGCCCTGATCTCATCTACTTCATATCAATGATGAGCCTCACTACTTTAATCTATCATTTCTATATGTTTTATAGAAATGATGGATGGGAGGGAAATCTGGAGGTTCACATTTTCTGCAGAACTATATGTTTTCCACCCTCTGTGGCTGCTAATGGAACAAAACACATCATGCTTCAGATTCTCAAGGCTCCAGTTGTGCCTCATCAAACACTGGGAAGCACTATGACCAGTGAGATTGGTGGGAGAACCAGAAAACAGCTCCATCTATCTAGTTCAGTGGTTCTCAACCTGTGGGTCCCCACATATTCCTGGACTGCAACTCCCAGAAACCTCTTCCAGCACAGAAAGTGGTGGAGGCTTCTGGGAGTTGCAGTCCAGGAACATCTGGGGACCCACAGGTTGAGAACCACTGATCTAGTAGCACCAGAAGTGCTAAGAAGGCAGTTTGGGAACCCAACTGTCAGCTGGTAAATCTAACAGCTGCTACTTCTTTCCCTCTGTACAAGCAAGCCACCACACACTATACTGTGTGTCTAAGGCAGTGGTGGCGAACATTCAGCACTCCAGATGTTTTGGACCACAACTCCCACCATCCTTTGTCATTGGCAATCTAGGCTTGGAATTCTGGGAGTTGTAGTCCAAAACATCTGAAGGTTTGCCACCACTGGTCTAAGGTGACTTGAAGCAATCCCAGTAAAATTTTTGAGGTATGTGAGATGTCTAAAGAGAGATTTTACCAGTCTCTTCCCAACCTTGAGTTTCCATGGTTGAGTAGGTTAACATGATTCCCCCCATCCCTTGAATCACACAGGGTGCCTGGCATGCTATATTATCTATTCCCAAATCTATTACTTCCCTTTCATCACTTTGCAATCCCAGTGTGTTTGTTATGCTACTGAACCATAAGCAGCATCTGCTAGGTCACACATTTGCTTCCCTTTCCCTACAAGTCAACCACTAATGCAGCGATGAGGAACGGCGACTCTCATCAGCTCCTGCCAGTGGCTCCGTCAGGCAGGGCTGATGGTACCTGCAGGCCAACCACACGTTGGGGTGGGGGGCACGTCTCCCACCCCTACCCCCATCCTCACCCCCCGGAGCTCCTGGTCGCTGTCTTTCCCCTCGGGCTCCTTGCGCGTTGCAACTGCTACCCTTCGCAAATGCAACAGTTGAAACCTCTCCCATCTCTGTACCTACAGGGCGACAGCAACTTTTCCTCCCCAAGATCTTAGCAGCTCTGTTCTGCCCACCCCCAGCTACTCCCCGATCCTTTTCTCTCCCCCCCCCTCGTAATCCCAAGCAACCATAAGTTACACCCCCACTCACTGGTCTTCCTCTTGGCTGCTGTCAAGCGCGCCTGCCTTCCATCTGCGGCTGCGGGAGAAAGTGCCCATCCAACTCACTCCCCCGCCAGCAAGCAGCCCAGTTTTGCATTCATCTCCCCTCCCACGTCAAAATGTTGGTAAAGCAACATTCAAGACAGGTCCAAGAGAGATGGAGAGAGGGGGGGGCACCGCTCCCCGTAAAGCGCTCCCATCCGAGCACCCGTTCCGAACTGTTGCAAAAGGGTGGCTGGAACAGCGCACTTCCGGTCCAGCCCACGGAGGTGGCGGACCGAAGCTTCCGGTAAAGATCGGCGACGCTCTAGCAACAGGTCAGCCTTCTCTATAAATATAGAATAGAGGCGCTCCGTCCTGTGGAAGCTCAATGGTGAGAACTCCTCTTACGGCTTTACGTCCGGAATTACAGGTTGGGAAACCATCGTGTTGGAAAGACGACATGGATGGGAAGCTGGTCACGTCCTGGTCCTAGTCGCAGAAACTTTATCTAGGTCCAAACAGGACTTATGCAGAGCATTTAAAACTTGTCGCTTTTCATTCCCCTTTCCTACGTTTTATCTAAAGCTTTGCAGAACTTGAATGACTTAAACACATTTTGGGGAGAGGTAAAAAACCAACCAACCCGGGTGATGTGTTCATCTCCAGAAGTAAACAAAATCCCAACTCTAAAACCCATAGGTTGGCAATAACTGTATTAGGGTCGGCAGTACATACACAAAATATGAAAGCTTTCAAGTTCCACAGAACTCTGCATTGGGCTAGTAGTTGGTTAAAGCTAAGGGTGGAGAATGGAAATACAAATACATGGCCAAGCGTTTCAAGCCCTAGAGAACTGTGGGTTCAAACAAAATCTTCATGGTTTGAAATAAGCTGGTCGTGCATTTGGATGTCTGTGCCCCCTCCCCAAAATTTTCACCATCTGATGAAGAATTTTCAAGCCTGTGAAGACTTGCCTATTTGAATAGTCTTTCAGTTGCACAGCTGGCAGAAGCCCTATGGATCATGGAGTCCAGCCCCTCCCTGACAAGGAGGTGCAGGGGAATTGAATTCCCAACCTCAGCCTTTGCAACCAGATGACTAAACCACATACCTTGCATGCAGCTCATTTGTGTACTTATATTTTCTTTGGTATACATTTTTATAGATTGCAGCCAATTCATTAGATGTCACCTGAGTTGCCAGATTATTACAAATATGCTTGAGTGGACAGATATGGCAGTCTGCTAAGGCGACACTTCCTGCATCTAAGGAAGCGGCCTGTAGTCACAAAAAAGAATTGTCTGCCAAATAAAAAGGGTAAACATTCCCCCACTTTTCTTTGAAGAGGGTACATGCATCTCTCCTGATGTTTTACAATTCCCATCAATTTAGCCATCTTAGCCACTGGTGAGGGAACATCTGGAGTCACAGTCCAAAAATATTTGGACAGCAACAGGTTTCTTCCACTGTAAGGCGCCGAAAGACTAAAATTATTTTAGTTCACAGTGGAACACATATATCCCCCTGTATATTTATTAGGCTACTCTCCTATCAGCTACCTAAGCAATTTACATGCAGGTCAGCCTAGCATTTTGTACACAACGCATAGTAGTTATGTACAGAGATCTGTGCACTACCATGCTGACTCCTCAAGTGAGATGTGTGTTTATACAGGACAAGGCATGCTGAGGTACAGTACTGGACATAAGTACCTGCCAGTATCTGTTTTACAACTAGCTGCTTTGTAACCTTCAGGGAATTGGTAAAATGGCTGCCGCTAGGTCAAGAAATCAAGAAAGGGTTTGTGTGAGAACGGTGTCTGGAGTTGTTTTTCTCTAGTTCCATCCTAAGCTCACAGGTGCTGTGTTATCGCCTGGGAAAGGGTACAGTGAGCCAAGAGGAGTCATAACATCGCATTCCTGAAGCTGAACCGCATGGGAATGGGAGGTGTGGAGAAGGACGAAAATGGACTGTTGAATATGCTGATCGAGGCCCTGTGATTGGATGACCACTGTGAAAGACGGGAGGAGTTGCCATTGATGCAATGCTGCCTTTAAGTTAGGAAAAAAGAAAACTGCTTTAGATTCTGCATATGGCTTTGTTTTAAGATTTATAGCTTTTAGATGTTCAGAATTGGTTCTGTAGTTCAGAATGCTAGTAGAACTTAGATAGCTTTCTTATTTTCTTGGATTGCACATCCTAAGACCATGCTGCTAATTCAATGTTATATTTATTTTGCTTTGCATTGATCTTTTTACTGAGACTTTAAAATCATTTTTACTTTTTTTTATTTTTCTAATTTTTGATAGAAATAATGATATTCTACCGAAGCCTGCTTTCCCCCCAAGAGTGAGTGTGTCTTGGCCAGAGAAGTAATCTTGGGACTTGCCTGTATGTCCTGCCTTGAAGGGTTGGTGTATCTTTCAAAGTACACAACCAGAAGCAAGTTTCCTGAGTCTAGCAGCCTGAGAGGCCTCAGAACACCTCCACAGACGCTCTCCCATATGTGGAACAAAGAGTGGTGGGTTTTAAAGGTGAAATTGGCTATCAGGGGCTAGATCCAGCAAGTGGGGTGATCTTAGGAGCCCCTTGTCCCTTACATGGTGGCTTACGTGATGGTATCTGTACCACTCACTCTGGATGATTATGATTTTTAATTTTTCTTGCCAGAAGTGATTTTTAAGACAGCAGGTTGATTTCAGCCATGGTATTCCTTTTGAGCTCTCGCCTCTCAGTTCAAAAAGGGAGGGAGGCTTGGAATTTTAATTGCTTGGCTCAAGTTGTTTTAAGGGCCATAAAAGCATAAATCTGTCTTCCTGGTTGTCTCAGGGAAGGCTGGCTGTGCTCCAGCTGTTTGATCTAGTGCAGGCAAAGTGCAAAACAAATCGTTTTGGTGTGTGGAAGCTGCCTGTAACTTTTCCCTTTTAATCAGCATCTCTTTGGTACAAAGCTCTGTAATTCTGACATTGTTCCAGACACTGTTTTTTTGGATGGCAGTCCTGTTTGTTATTTTCTAGACAGAGAGTGAGTAGCAATGGCTAGAAGGTTAGAGGGAAAAGGTCCTAGCATTCCAGACTTCGCGATGCCTCAGGAAATTTATGTTCATGGCTCGGATGAACAATTGCACCCCATAAATCCACGGCTTCTGTCTCGATCACTGGAGACTGAGAAGATGGAAGGTTCCACGAGTGCAAATCTTAGAGATCTGGGGCCCATCCATGAAAATAGCCCTTTGCTACCTGATAAGGAAGATGAGGACCTGGGTCTGAGTGATGTTGAAGTCGAAGGAAATCCAGACGATGATGAAGAGGAAAAAGGAGAAGCAGCAGCCCAGGAAGATGAAGGGGCAGAAGGGGGAGCCAAGCTTAAGAAACAGCCTGTTAAGTCAGACGGCGGCGGCGGTGATGCCCCAGAACCTGTGGTGAGGCCTAAAGAACATGTTAAATGGACTCCTGCTCCCTCAGACGGGGAAGAGGAAGAGCCTGGTCCTTCCCGACGTCAAAGGCCAAGAACGAGGCCACCAGCTCCTCGCCCGCTGGCTGGAGGAGCTGATGTTATTCATGTTTTACAACAGCTGGTTGATCTCCAAGCAACCTTGGTCACTCATCAAGCTGAGGCGCAGCAGCGAGAAGAACAACGGTGGAAGCAAGAGCAACGCCAGAAGCAGAGGGAACTGGAACGTCAACGTCAGGCCGAAGAGAAGAAAAGAAAAGAAGATTTATTAGATGTGCGCACCTACGACAGGCAGGCTTTGCCTGTTTATCAGCCTCCGGGAGATATTCTAACTTTTTTGACCAATTTTCAATATGCCTGTGAAGATTTACAAGCGCCAAAGTCAATCTGGACCAAGTTGCTACGTCCTCAAGTGTCGGGACTTCTCGCTGATCTGATCTCTGAGATGAAAGGTACTGACTGGGACAGTTTCATGGCTAAGGTTAAACACTGGCTTGGTTTTACTCCTGAGAGGTTAAGAGTCAAGTTTAGAAATCTTAGGTGGCAGCATAAGGAGAGTGTTGTAGCATTTGAGGCCAAGTGCAGGAGGGCACTTGAGAAATGGCTGGACTCTGCAAATGCCAGGTCTCTGGAAGAGGTTATAGAATTAATTATTATTGAACATATCATGGATTCGTTGCCTCCTGACATTAATGTTACCTTGCTGGCGAAGAAAATTAAAAGTGCCCAAGATTTGGCCATTGAAGCTGATGAGTTGCTCTCACATAGACTTGCAAATAAGCCTCAGGGAGGTTCTTATAAGGGAACTGGCTTTCTTAAGCAGCCACAGCATTCGCAAAAGACTAAAGGGGGAGCAAAAGGTTCAGAGCACAAAGGGAAGACCTCACAGAAAGGCCAGCGTGCTAGGGAAGGGGGGAGCAGCGGGGCACCAGGCAAGCATTTGGCTACCAGCACCCCGCAAACAGAAGTCATCTGTTTTGGTTGCGGTGGGCGTGGCCATATCCGGCCCCAATGCCCAGAGGGGAAACGAGGGCAAGCTAAGGCACCTCACCTCACACACACCCAGAAAACTTCCCAAACGCCTGGAAAAATATTAGCTCCTACAAAGCTTCAAGCTAAAATGAAAGCTATTAGCCAAGTGGTGGATGAAGCTGAGGAAGAATTGGATTTTAGTAATTCATCTCCTGAGGATGATGGGCTTGGTGGTGAAAGTCCTACAACTGGAATGCGAGAAGTTAATGTTGGCAGGTTGGCTGTTGTTGGGAGGGGGGAGCTTTGGGAACTGTAGCTCAGCCTGCGCCACCAGAGGGCAGAGCTGCTGTGATGTTTGGGTCTGCTTGTTGACCCCTGAGTGTGTGATTTCCCAAGAGCAAATGATTTGGGGTGAAGGCAGATATTCTCAGACTGTGACTGTTACTTGTAATGGCTTTACTTACAAAATAGCAGCTGATCTTGATACCGGGGCTGATTTATCATCAGTTTCAGCTGCTTTTGTTGCTCCTCAACAAATGCTGGGGGAGATGTGATTTCCTATTCATCTATACAGCTCTAGCTCCACTATAACACATCTAAGCCCTATGGCAAAAATTCACGTCCAATAAAAGAACTTGAATGGGACATTATCGCCTTGGTGCACAGTCCAAAGCAGAGGATTAAATTTTTAATTGGTATTGATCTGCAATATGCTGATTACAAAGCAACCCTGGAAGAGTCTCAACCTCAGAATGTTCAGAAAATAATGGCAGTACAAACACGCAGCCAAGCTAGGAAACAACACCCTCTTTCTGAAGCTATTTCTACCCAAGGATTGGACTCAGTGCCACAGTGTTTTTTTGCCACAGGCTATGAACACTCCAAATTTAACTGGAGCTACTGGTTTAGGCAAGGAGCCTTTGCAACAAGGCCCAGTTGCATTGTCTAAAGTCTGTGTCATTTCTACAGGATTGCTTTGCTGCTGATGGTGGTGGTGGTGGAAAATCCTGTTTCATTTTTCAGCAAAAAAATATTGCAACATGAAAGGTCCTACTCTGTACTGGAGAAAGAATGTCTTGCAATTGTATGGGCATTTAAGAAATTGAGACCCTACCTGTGGGGTCACAGTTTTGTTTTGCAGATGGATCATCAAGCACTCAAGTGGCTCTCCCGCCTGAAAGCAACCAACCAATGTCTTCTAGAGTTTGGCCTTACAGGACTTCAACTTGAATAAAAACACATTCCTGGACGATTGCATCTGATCACTGACAGCCTTTCGAACATACACCTGAAGAAAAGATGGAAGAAGATGTGCTGGAGTGAAGTTATGGAGTTTGGAGTCTGCCACATATATTCTAATCTGTTTTTATAGTATTTGTTACTAACATTGTTCTTTCTTTTCTTTTTCAGTTGTAGAAGATGCATTAATTTTCCAAACCAACCATATGTTCTTCATATTATTGCTGCTATTTTAGTATTTCTAACTCTAATCTTATACTTTATTGCACTTTCCCAACAATTACCTTTATATATTGTATTTATTCATTTCAATTGCTAGGTGTTATAGTTTGCTTGTTTACTAAAAATGCTAAATTGTAGATTTAGAATTTTTAGTCTTCGAAGGGGGAGCGTGTCATGGCTGCCATTAGGTCAAGAAATCAAGAAAGGGTTTGTGTGAGAATGGTATCTGAATTTGTTTTTCTCTAGTTCCATCCTAAGCTCACAGGTGCTGTGTTATCGCCTGGGAAAGGGTACACTGAGCCAAGAGGAGTCATAATGTTACATTCCTTAAGCTGAACTGCATGGGAACTGGAGGCGTGGAGGAGGATCGAGAATGGACTAATGAATATGCTGATTGAGGCCCTGTGATTGGATAACCACCTGAGTGACTGTGAAAGATGGGAGGAGTTGCCATTGATGCAATGCTGCTTTTAAGTTAGAAAAAAAAGACAACTGCTTTAGATTCTGCATATGGCTTTGTTTTACGATTCATAGCTTTTAGATGTTCAAAATGGGTTCTGTAGTTCAGGATGCTAGTGCAACTTAGATAGCTTTCTTATATTCTTGGATTGCATATCCTAAGAGTGTGCTGCTGATTTAATGTTATATTTCTTTTGCTTTGCATTGATCTTTTTACTGAGACTTTAAAATAATTTTTTCCTTGTTACTTTTCTAATTTTTTAAATAAAAATAATAATATTCTACCAAAGACTGGTTTTTGCCCAAGAGTGAGTGTAGCTAAAGCCCAGTGTCTTGGCCATAGAAGTAATCATGGAACTTAGGACATTCTGCCTGTATGTCCTGCCTTGAAGGGTTGGTGTATCTTTCAAAGTACACAACCAGAAGCAAGTTTCCTGAGTCTAGCAGCCTGAGAGGCCTCAGAACACCTCCACAGATGCTCTCCCATATGTGGAACAAAGAGTGGTGGGTTTTTAAGGTGAAATTGGCTACCAGGGGCTAAATCCAGTAAGTGGGGTGATCTTAGGAGTCCCCTTACAGTAACCACATCAGTTTTGGCCTTTGGCACGTTCAAGGGGATCCAGCAACCATCGGCAACACTTGTGATCATGGAATTGGGAACTTGAACTGCCAACTGACATCAATTCACATCCCACGTTTACATTTTTCGCTGTGCGTTTGTTTTCCCTAAAACAGTGTTTATAGAACACCCCACTCTCTGAATTACACCAGATACTGAATAGCAAAATAACATAAGAGGCCACAAGAAATAGAGCAGACAACTGAAATACTTTGTAGCACAAGAAGAAACAGTTGGAAGGAAAAGCAACTATACCTAGCTAACCTCTCATGTAGAAAAACACCCTCTCAAACCATCAGGTTATAATTAAACAAAGATAATACAGTATCAAGATGTTGAAAGTTGAGTTTCATTGGGGAAGGACTTCCCCAGAAGATGGTGCAACTGCTGAAAAGCATCTAGCTAATGAAGACACTTATCTATGATCCATCTAATCCACTTCCGGTTTGTTTTTCACTCTTCTTTTTCTTTACTTTTTATCTGGCTGGTTTTTGTTAATGATTATATTGTTGGGTTTGGTTTTGGATACATTTTTTCATATTTTGAGTATTGTATTATGATATTGTATATATTTCCTTTTGTTGTATGGTGTTTTTATAATTAATATTCTTGTTTGTTGTTCACTGCTCCCAGGCCAGATGGGTGGTATATAAATTGATTGATTGAATGAATGAATACTCTGGATATGTGCAAATTTTACCTCAGAAAAGGAAGAGGCCTAAAGCAAGGATAAAATTAGATTCAAGGCATGGGGGAATATGTGGGACAATGTGCTCCGGGGGGGGGTCCTTCTCCCCTTCCCCCCACCCCACCCCAAATCCTATGTGTAGAAGCAATCAGTTGAATCTTGCATCAGCACTGGTGGTGCAATAGAAGCCTTTTACCACACCCAAGTGCAGAAAAAAAGTTATAGGGAGGCAAAGCAGGCCCCATAGCTTGTGCTGCTCTGTCTTACTGCATAGTTGATCCTCACACCAGATCTTCCACAATCTGAACCAGCCAGCTCACCATGCCCAGTCGTAGAAGTGGGTCTGAAATGGTACAGACCATTTAGGTCTGAGGTAAAAAGAACCCCCCCCTTTAATTAGAACCTAGAATTTAGATACTACTCGCGATTTTAAAAATGGAGCAATTCTTTGACTTGTTTTATATGGTTCTATGCACTGGGGGCTATTGTATTTTCAGATCCAGGTACAACACACTGAACATGTTTAACTGGGCAGGTGTTTTGCTACCATGCTGCTTTTCAGTGGTCTCACTCCTGAGATGCAGAACCTCAACAGAACAAGCGCAGTCAAGGACTTCACAAAGACGTGACCACTTGGGACTCCAAGTCCTAGCCTTGATTGTCAAGCAGGGACCTTGCAGCTTACATTGCTGATAAACACCCATTCATCAGTCAGAATGGGTAGCAATTTAGGAATAGGCTAGCTGCTAGCGCATCCTGCCCCAAACATCCTACCAGCTAACAGAGCACCATCACATATCCTGTATTCAAATGACCCTTCTCCCTACACAGCAGCACTCAAAAGTGAATCCTTTGGCTGTCTGTGCCGAACTCCTGTGTTTAGTTGCGTGCCTTTTAATTCCAGCACACAGTGCTATATGAATTTATTTCTTTTAGCTCTTTGAGAACAGTTGAGGGAGCAGTTCTGTCTAGTTCACAAAGGGTGACCTTTGGTACAATGACACCAGTGTGAATCCTGAAGGTGTGAGGAGAAAAAAAAAAAAGGAAAAGTAAAGTTGGCAACCTGTATTAGGAGTGAAACAGTCACTCTTTTACTGGTTTGAGTTTACAGATTATGTAAGGTGGAAAAGCAGTAGGGAAGGAGGGAAAGAGAAAGAGAAAATAAATATGGAAATCCTTGCTTTAACATTGTGTTTGGAACATAAAAGGCAAAAACAACACCTTTCCAGATAACAAGCATCCATATTTGGATAGATTCCCCATTTATACCACTGCATTGTGTCTCACCTTTGACATGGGAGATAACTGTTATGCTTTGTTTTGGAAGTAAGTTTTGCTACTGAGGTGCAGCATTATTTGGTGTTTCTTTTCCCCAAATTCATGGTCCATAGTACCAAAGGGTGTGAGAAATGGAAATATGTTATGTTCACATTTTACATAATGTACTCTGAGCATATAAACAGAATGCAAAGACAGATCTTGTTGAACAAAGGAGCTGCATTGCAGGATGAACCTTTTTCTGACCTTGAGACCCTCTTTTGACACTTTTGATGGATAGGGGCTGGTACCACAGACTGAAGCTGTAAAGGGGGAATAGAAACTGGAGGCATATGGTTTAAATGCTTGAGAACTAGAATGAACAAATCAGAAAGGATACACCTCTTTCTTTTATCCAGCGGGAGTTTGGAGGGAGGAACTTTTTCAGCAGTGAAGGGGGGAGTCAATAATAACTCTTGGAATGCTGTCCCTGGGTGTGTGCCTCTCTGGTAGACACCTGTTATCGCAATAATGTTAATAAATACTGTATTGCTGTTTCACTGAGTAACACCTCCGATCAATTTTATTGACTACAAAAACCA
Organism: Phrynocephalus versicolor; assembly: GCA_023846285.1. Lineage (NCBI taxonomy): Eukaryota > Metazoa > Chordata > Lepidosauria > Squamata > Agamidae > Phrynocephalus > Phrynocephalus versicolor. The sequence goes on along the minus strand of JAHTLZ010003468.1, from coordinate 2,545,184 downwards.
TCTTTAACAAGGGCACCCAGGTTATTTTAGCCCCTGAGGCAAACAACAACTGTAGCAGCATTCCAAACCTTAGAAGAAGAAGAAGAAGAAGAAGAAGAAGAAGAAGAAGAAGAAGAAGAAGAAGAAGAAGAAGAAGAAGAAGAAGAACAGCAACAACAACAACTATTAACTAACAATTTGCTATCTTTTAAGGATGGCCAAGAGCTATAGCTTGATGTAGCCACTTCACTCTAGCTAATGGTAGGGCCAGCTCTAATTACTAGCTTTTTCTTTTCCCTGCCCTGAAGCCAGCATATCCAAACACACACTACTGTCTACCTGTCTATCTGTGCATGTTCTACTCTGCACCTAAAATTTGACTAAAGAGGAACACTTTATAAACCTAATCGAAATACAGTATCTCGGGAATGCTGATACTGTGTGCAAGGACAGGAGTGGGCCAGAGACCTATTTTATGCCAGGTACTCCTCTCTCTCTCTCTCTCTCTCTCTCTCTCTCTCTCTCTCTCTGCCTGCCTGCCTGCCTGCCTGTGTGGCATGTGTGCATGCTGGTAAGCAATAGTACAGTATAGCTGATAAATAACATAGTAATCTGTAGGTAAAAGGCAAAAAAAGGTAAAGGTTCCCCACACACATGTGTGCTAGTTGTGTCCAACTTTAGGGGTGGTGCTCATCTCCATTTCCAAACCAGTGCAAGTCCGTGGCCATGTGGCCAGCATGGCTGAATGCATTTCTGTGCATCGTGGAACACTGTTTATCTTTCCCGCTTTTTTAAGGCAGTACCTATTTATTTACTTGCTAGGTTTGCAGGAGCTGGGGTTAACAGCAGGAGCTTGTTCCACTGTGTGGCACCCCGGATTCGAACTGCTAAGCTGCTGGATATGCAGCCGACAGTATTCAGTGCTCTCTAGCCCACTGAGCCACCATGCCCCTTAGCTGTAGCTGTAGGTACAATGCATAAATATTGAGAGGCTTCACCACCAGTCCAATCTATCTTTCAATACACATGTTTAATAAGGCACATACCTGGAGGCATCCATGGTAGCAGGGGATGCTTCCATATGTGGGCTATATGCATAGACCACAGTGTGCAGCGAGCATGTGGAAGCAGCTATGGGCATATACAGAAACTCTGCCCCAACCCTCCTCTCAATAGGGCTCAGCAGTTTCCCAGGAGACATGCAAGGAAATGCACTGCTTACTGTGTCACTTGTGTAACTTTCAGTAGGGAATTATGGTCCTTCGTTTAGAGTTTAATCCCGGCAACATTTGGCCTAGAATCCTGAGCAGTATTCCTGTACAGTCCATTGAAACTGCACCTCCCTTCAAGCAGGGAGGGGCTGCTGATTGAGACAGATATCAGGTGTCAAGAAAAACCAGCTTATTAGCTGCTTCCTAGCGCTTATTGTGCCTTTTTACTCAGCCTTGACTGAGGAGAGGGGTGGGTGAGGCTTAGTGCCAAAATAACTTTTCCTAGCTTTAGATGGCATACATATGCTATGTGACTGAGGCTTTTGCTTCCCATGAGCATTTGCTGCTCCAACAAGGTTTTTAAAATGGATTGCGGTGCCTTGTGGCCTTGTTGGTGTATTAGTGTTGCTTTTTTGTTTTATTTATTTATTTATTTATTTGATTTTTATACCGCCCATCTAGCCCTAGGGCTACCTTGGGCGATGTACAACATGGGATCACATAACAAGCTAACAAAGGAATACATATTTTAAAAAAAAACCAAATACAAGGAGCATAAAACAAAATATAATAAATCAACAGCAATAAACTAAAATTAGGCTAAAACAAAGATAAAAATAGCAGGAAATTGATAAGGGGGGAAATAGGCGGTAAAAAGAGTAGTGTCTAATGTTTGAGAAATCAGGAAAGGCCATTCTATACAACCAAGTCTTCAATAGTTTTTTTTTTAATTACCCTTTTAGGGTGGTACTCATTTAATCCTTTTTGCAATATTTGCACACGTCTTGTTTTAGGCTTTGTCTCTTATCTGATGTAAGCCGCCTTGGGGTCCTTTTTTAAAATATCTTACATAAAAATCAAACAAGTAAGCTTTATCAGTGCTGGCTGGCCCCTATTCCTTCCCTGCCCCTATTCAGGAAGGCTTCATCCAACAGGAACCAGACTGGCGCTCAACCTTATGAGGCTTTTGGATTGTACTGCTCGGGTTTGCCCCTAACCAGTCGTGGGCGGGCGGGTGTCCCTGCAAAAGGCGCCTCCTGGTTTCACTGGCGATCCTGGGTTTCCTTCTTCCAGCCCGGCCCGTGTAGCAAGCAGGGGGAGAGAACAGCGTTGGCTGGGCAGTGCCTTCCGAGGGAAATGGAAAACACCGAAGGAGGCGACCGGCCCGCCCGCCAAAGGGGATCGACTCGCGGCGATGACACAAGAAGCGGGGGCGGGGAAACAGCGGCGGCAGACTTGTTGTGTCATGACAGATACGAAATACTGGACGGGATCAATCCTCAATTCTCATTTTCTCAAGGAGGCAGCAGCCTGTGAGTAATTCCACACCCGGCGGCAAATTTTGAATGTTTGTGTGTGTGTGGGGGGGGGGGTCTCTAGCAGAGTCTCGGCGGCTCCAGCCCGCCCCTCCTCGTTTTCTCCCGGCACAAGTTGAATCGCCGTCCGATGTACAGCCTGCATTAACCTGCAAATGATCATGGCTAGGATCGGAGTGAGAGCCTGCTTTTTGAAACCAAGCAGGCTTACTTCTGAGTAAGCAAGACTGGACTGCCAAACGTTCTTAGATTTAACTGGAAGGTTGTTGAGCTATAGATTTTGGCAACGCGTTCAAGCGCGCACACACACACACAACCAGGCAGATGATCCACCTTCTGAAGAACATTTCTTATAAACACAGTGGCTTATGTATATTCAAGCTGTGTTGAGGGTACATATGTCCACTTGGAGACAGTCCTGGGTGCTATTAACAAGCTTTCTTTAATCTGTTTCTGGTTATTATCTGATAATGTCTGCCCATTGGACCTTGAAAAAATGCAGTGCTTCCTCTTTTTATATATATACAGTATACTGCATATACTTCCTGTTTCACTTATATCCCTCTTTTTTTGAAATAAATAACACCCACTGGTTTCATGACTGCAGCCTCCAGTTAATGAGATCTGCAGAGGGGTAGGAGAATGCTTGATAGCTGAGTGGTTTAGGACTCTTAGGACTCCAGGATCCATCTACAGTTCCCTCTCTGCAAGTCAAAGGTTCAAAGAAAACCAAAGATGGTGTAGGATACAATATTATGCAGCCCTCCACATAATGAGGAGTGGTATTCTATTCCCTGGTTGGAGTTGGTGGAGATGCAGTTTAATAACTCTAGAGGGCCGCTATTATATGGGGCAAGTTTTCTTGAAAGCTTATTAAATATATAAGATAAGATAAGATAAGATAAGATAAGATAAGATAAGATAAGATAAATTTGTATTAATCCCACAACAGGGAAATTTACTTGTTATACAGCTCCCAATATAAAGAACAAGCAAGAAGGGTAATTGCACAAAAAGTATAAAGTGAGAAAGAAAGAAAGAAAGAAAATGGATAATAGAGATGAAATAAAATAAGAAAACATCCAATATACAGATACATACGATAAAATTTGAATATAAAATTAATGTGAAAAAAAGAAACTACAATATACTCTCATATGAATAGCAGGTTAAACTGTAGAGTTTAACTGCAGTGCCACCATTTGGTACTGCCCAGAGACCATTTTGTAGTGGGGTAGCTAAATTTGTTTATAAATAAATAAATAAATAAATAAATAAAATATTGCATTTCAAAAGTCATGTTTCTTTACTGGAAGAGAGAAACCTCCCCTCAATGCTGGTATGATAAAGAGCTGTGGAAAGGAGAAGTTAGGAACACACCAGAGAGCCAGAGGTTTCCCAACCCTGCACGAGGCTCACCTTACTTGAGAGGCACGTTTTCCAAATCACCCTTTCCAGACCTTAAAATGGCTCCATGTTTCAAGGGATCTGGCCTAAAGTGTCCTTTTGCTCTATCACTAAACCCTGGAAGGTTTATCTGGCCCCAGAAGATATGCTTCACATCACACACCATGGGGTTGTGTGTGAGAGATACAGTACAGCATCTGTCTACCTCCATTTCAGGGTTCCCACAAAATCCCTCCTCAGCTAGAGTTGGTCAGTTTCTCTGGGGTGAGTGGGAAATGTATTCTGAGGCCTACAGCTAAACACAGGCTCCGAGGTCTTTTCAGATCGAGGTAGATATTAAATCAACTGTCTTTTTTACACTTCATAGCATTTTTTTAATTCGAAAAATTCAGCAAGAGAGTCCACAATCAGAACTGCAGCACACAGAACTGTAGAGGTTAATGGTGTCCTTATTAGGCTCATGGTCCTGAAGAAAATGGACTTCTATTCTGCAAACGTCCTGAAGTTGTTAACTCATGTTGAAAGGGAAAATGCCACTGGTGTCAGTGACTTTAGCGCCACCCAAACTTTACCCAGGACTGCTGGGCACATGGAGCATTGATCCGCATGCTTTCTGCTGCTGCCTCTGCTCTTCAGTTTGTGCTGTTCCTTATTTAGAAGGACTTCTTCTCTATATTTAGCCTAGCCCAGAGGTCTCACCCTGAGTGTCCATGGTTGCAAACAGTCCATGGGCCTTCATTCCACCCACCACCAGCTCCCAAATCATCCTGCATTGCTGTTTTCTATTGTTTATTATTTTGCATAGAATCCATTTGTGGAAGAAATCAACCAGGAGTCCCAAAGATGATGCCCTTCTTGTACCTTGTGCCTGTTTTGCTGCTGTTGCTGCTATGCCCTGCTGGAGCCCTTGTCCGGATCTGCGCCTTCAACACTCAGCGTTTTGCCCAAGGGAAGGCAGAAAAAGCCAACGTCATGGACGTTTTTGTCAAGGTGGAGTGTCAAGACTGGGTCTGCAGGGAGTGGAAGAGAAGGAAGAGGGAAGTGGCCCTGTCTTCTCAGCAACACCTGGTGGCTGCTGGAATCCTTCCTGAGCATAGGCAGGGCTACTTACAGGTGAAACTCAAAAAATTAGAATATCATGAAAATGTTCGTTTATTTAAGTCAACTCAAAAGGCGAAACTAATATATGAGATAGACTCATTATATGCTAAGCGAGATATGTCAAGCCTTACTTTGATATAATTGTGATGATTATGGCGTACAGCTTATGAAAACCCCAAATTCACAATTTCAGAAAATTAGAATATTACATGACATCAATAACACAAGGATTGGAAATAGAACAGTATCGGACCTCTGAAAAGACTAAGCGTGCCTATGCAGCATCCCCATAAAGTTCGTCTGTGGAAGGAAGCATGAAGTGCTTCAAAATCTCCTGGTAGACGGCTGCATTGACCCTGGACTTAATGAAGCACAGTGGACCAACACCAGCAGATGACATGTCTCCCCAAATCAACACAGATTGTGGAAACTTCACACTGGACTTCAAGCATTGTGCATTGTGTGCCTCTCCATTCTTCCTCCAGACTCTGGGTCCTTGGTTCCCAAGTGAGATCAGAAAAGAGGACTTTGGGCCACTGAGCAACAGACCAGTTTTTTTTTTTTCATGTAGCCCAGGCAAAATGCTTCTGACGTTGTTTGTTGTTCAGGACCGGCTTGACAAGACGAATACAACATTTGAAGCCCATGTCTAGGATCTGTCTGTGTGTGGTGGCTCTTGATGTGCTACTGTGAATAGGGAACCTTTTCACATTATTCTAATTTTCTGAGATTGTGAATTTGGGGTTTTCATAAGCTGTATGCCATAATCATCACAATTATACCAAAGTAAGGCTTGACATATCTCGCTTAGCATGTAAAGAGTCTATCTTATATACTGTATTAGTGTCACCTTTTGAGTTGATTTACTGAAATAAATGAACATTTACACGAGGTATGTCCAAACTTTGGCCCTCCTGATGTTTTGGACCATAACTCCCAGAATTCCAAGCCTGTATTTCCAATGGCAAAGAACTGTGGGAGCTGTGGTCCAAAAATCTGGAGGGCCGACGTTTGGACATGCCTGATTTACACGATATTCTAATTTTTCGAGTTTCACCTGTATGTCGGGAGAACAATGTCAATACACAAAAGGGAGTACAGCTTAAAATCAGAAGCATGCTGTCAGACCAAGGTTTCTCAGTGCTACCAGATGAAAACCAAAGATAATTATTTTACTTTCCCTGCCTTAATGGATACTTTTTCTGGTTAACCCACCCCTCAAAAACTAAATCGCCCCCCCCAAAAAAAACCCCTAAAACCCAGAACCGGCAATGGGAAAATGTGAGAAGGTTAAAATTTATACACCTACCCGTTCTTTCACACACCTTGGCTTATTTCTGGTGCTAGAGTGGAGCTAGAACAGTGGTGGCAAGCCTAATGTGGCCTGTGGGTGGGATCTTCAGTCCCGCTTATGACATTCTCTCCCAGGCACAGTTTTTCGTCACTGGAGGGACTAAAGTGACCAGGCTAAGTGAGCAGAAGATGCCTTTCAAAAGGCCCTTTATGGGTCTGCAGGTGTCATGTTTCCTTAGGGCTGTGGTGGTACAAAGGCCTGCAAGTGAGATACGCTGAGGTAAATCTAAAAGGAAAACAAAATTGATCCAGACACATGCTAATGAAGCCCCTCTGCTATTTCTTTTCCCTTTCTATGCACCCAACAGATCCTGTCTCGTTGTGACATTGCTGTCTTACAAGAGGTAATGGATGCGAAAGGAAAGGCAGTCCCTGCCCTGGTGGATGCCCTGAATCGGTATGTGTGAGGAATGTGGCAGAAACGCAGCATGGACAGAGGGACCATATTGCAAAGATATGACCAGGCTAAGACATTTTGCTGGCCAAACATTTCCCCTTGCCTTGGCATTCACTATACAGTATAATAATAAGAAAATGATTGGCAAATGAGTACTCTGGAGTCTGAATTCTTCCCTTGTTAAAAATTGTTTTCAATTTTAGTGCTGCATCACTGAAGCACTATGTCACTTAAAATGCCTTTAGAAAGCTGTATGTTAAAAGGGGCATTTTAGATTATCTGCACAAGTGTAAACCAACACAACACAATGGTCATACAAAAGAACAATAATGGCTTTTGTACATGACAGTTCATAAAGGGACAGAGGAAAAATCAGGACCTGGAGCCAAAGTTGCAATTCACAAATAAATGCAATTATCTGAAGCTTTAAATAACCCCCTGCACCAGTTTATAACTGGACTAAAAATATGATATAAACTGGATTTATATCACACAGTTTATAACTGGATAAAAAGTTGGCCTATCAGGATGCACACACCAGTACAAAGACAATATGATGTTAAGTCAACTTCTAAATACCCAGACCAGTTCTTGGATTATTTCAGCAGTGTTGTTGCATCTTCACTCTGCCCAATGGTAGAACCAGCCCTAAGTAAAGGATGAGTAGGAATTTGGAAAGTGTCTATATCATAATGGGAAAGGTAGATCAGTAACAGAGAAGAGGTGAGATGAGCCAATTTTAGTACCTGAAGTGCAAAAACAACTGAAATCAGCTTATAGGAGGTGAACCTCAACCAAAACAACAACAAAAGAAGCCTCATGGTGCAGTGGTTAAATGCCTGTATTACAGGTAAAACTGTGCTCATGACCTGGGGTTCAATCCCAGGTAGCAGGCTCAAGGTTCATTCAGACTTCCATCTGTCTGAGGTTGGTAAAATGAGTACCCAGCTTGCTGGGTGGGTGGGTGTCAATGCATAGTCTGCATACTGTAATTAAAAACTGTAAACTGCCCAGAGACTACTTGAAGTGGTATGGGGCAGTATATAAGCAGAAAACTTTGCTTTGCTTTACGTTACATTGGATGCAGTTCATTGGATTATCCTCCTGCTCAGACCTTTTTGCAATAAGTAAAAGCTATAGAAATGAATGATGCAATTCCTTGTACAGGTAATTCCTCTTACTGCAGTCACATCTCCCACTGAGGTTATGTCCCTGATTGTTCTGTGCTTTGCCATTCGGGTGCCTATGATAACGCAGAAAAATTCTACCATTTCATTTTTTCCATTTTTATTCCAACCCTTTCCACCCATATGTTTTAAACATCTTCTTGATGGGGAGTCAGGTGTGTAAGTCTGTGCCCTGACAAGTGTCTTTGGTTAAAGGCAGGGACAGCAAATAACACAAGGTAGTACTGTAGTCTGTGAAAAAAGAAGACACCTGTACCAGGGGGAGCATTGCAGCTGGGTGCTTTTTTAACTAGCAATGGCACAGTAAATAGGTTCTGTGGTATCACATAACATCCAAGATGAGGATGATTCGGGGATGTGGCAGTACATGTTCTCTCTTGAACTGCCTGAAGTCCATACCTCTGACCACCATTTGCTACTTGCAGAAAGCAGGAAAACAAGTATCGGCCTGACACACCCCCTTTAAGGGGTGACTACACAGGCCTCTGTCCTGCTGTTTGGTCCACTTGTGTAGACAGGCTGGTTCGCTCCTTTTGCCAGCAATCAGGTGACATGAATGCCAAGATGAAATGGCTGCTCCCCCAGAGCATTCCTACCCATTCCTTTCTGACACCCTGTCAGGATTGTTTCACTTCTAGCATGTGCAAATGTTTTGGTTCACTTCCATCATGGGCCGTTGCCAGATTTGGATTAAAACATTTAAAGCTTTGCTGCTTTAAATTTCCCTTATACTTTAAATTTCCCAATGTTGTTAAGCAGCTTAAGAAGCCAGCTTAGCCCTGTCAGGATATTGGGAAATTAAAAATTCTTCTTCAGTACCATGAAGGGACAGGGGGAGGAAGCAAATTTGTTTATTATCTTTTTAAATACTATTTTAGGAAAGTGCTGATAAGCTATACTTTTTTGCGGGGGGTGGGGAGGAATGGAAAGATTCTTCCCAAAAGGAGGAAGAGAGAGGAGGGGGCCAAAGAGGGGAATTTGCTGCTGTTGTTTTCATTGTTTTGATAAGAGAGGTGGGCCAAATAGGGTCATTTGGGGTGCATATACCATGTGGATACAAGGATTGCACCAAATGGCACACTGGACCCTTAACCAACCCTATTTAGTTTGGTTTAGCTTGCTCCAATTGATCCATGTAGCCATACTCCCTTTCAAATAAAGCATCACTGAATTGATCTGATTTTTTTTCTTTTTCTGACAGGTTTGAGGGGGATTCTGATGCTTATAGTTACATCACCCGCCCTCTGCTGGGGCGCAGTAATTACCAAGAGCGCTATGTTTTTATGTACAGGTAAGTGCCTCCATCTTCTCCACTTATTTCAATTATTGCTGACAGTGACTGGCATTTATATGTTGCCCTATAGTTCTCAAATTGCGATGCTTTGGTACAATATCTCATATAAGAATGCTAAAAAGCGGGTTAGTGATATTATAAATGTACAACAGCGAGGACAGCAAATGCTGAAATTGTTCTGGGGACTAGACTGCCCACAAACCATATCAGACTTCATTTCATTTAAAGCTAAAACACTGTCTTCACAGCACATTATTTTTATGTCAGTCTCACAATTATCCCACCCTTGCTAATGCTTCCCTAATTTGGGCTGGACAACTCTAATTTCTACTACTCTGAGGGGTACTCCTGCTCCCATTGAAAGGAGAAATGAGCGGGGGTTTATTTCTCTATTTTGAAAGCAACATTTTCCTACTAAAACAAAGTGTGACAGGGATGCACCTTTTTATAGGATAATTGCACTCCCTGCACACACACACACACACACAAAAATGATTCACTCACAGTTCCTCTCAAAAAGGGAAATATAGGATAATACACTTTTTGACTCATTTTTGCCTCACCACAATTTGTCTTATGGTTTCAAATGGAATGGCTGCTCCCCCATCACTTTAATTAAAGCCAGAAGTCTTTAAAATAGATCTTTAAACCTCTTCTGTTTCTGAGATTTTAAGGGGTTAACAAAAACATTAGCCACCCTTGGTTTTGGGTTTTGTTCAGGCACTTTTTCTTTCTTTCTTTCTTTCTTTCTTTCTTTCTTTCTTTCTTTCTTTCTTTCTTTCTTTCTTTCTTTCTTTCTTTCTTTCTTTCTTTCTTTCTTTCTTTCT
>JAHTLZ010003468.1:2505268-2531661 GCA_023846285.1 Phrynocephalus versicolor | reverse complement strand
TATTATTATTATTATTATTATTATTATTATTATTATTATTATTATTAGTAGTAGTAGTAGTAGTAGTAGTAGTAGTAGTAGTAGTAGTAGTAGTAGTAGTAGTAGTATTTCTTGTTTTTTTCCTATGTTGCCTGATGTAAACCGTCCAGAGTTCCCACTCAGGACAATTGGTGCAGTATACAAATATAAAAATAAATATATAAACAAAAGGTGTGGCCCTTGAGATGTTTTGGATGACAGCTCTTAGAAGGCTGGCCCGCATGGCCAATGTTAAGGGCCATGTCTCATTGGCAGGGCCTCCTCTCTGCATCTCGAAGGTCCGGGCACCAGCTCCCAGTGTCTCCAGCTACAGAGAGCAAAGATTTCTGCTTGGAAATCCTGGTGCCACTCAGTGTCAACAATGCTGGATGCTAGAGGGATCAATAGTCTCAGCAAGTATAAGGCAGCTGCCTATGTTCTAAAAATGGTGGCAGCTGCAGCCCATTATACCCAGGAAGATCCAATACTCATCACGGCCCATCTAGCATCTACATCTACCTATATCTGTCACTGTGTCCTGAGATACAGGAACTCCAGGCATGGTTTTGGTGAACAGGTCCACGAGGCACTTTGTTGTAATTCACATCATATATTATCTCATCCCTAAACAGGATTGTGGTGCATGGTGACCGGTGCCTGGATGCCGTTGTACCCGGTTCGGCCCAAGCCTTTGATTTCCCCAAGGCATTTGGACTGTCGGAGGCTGAGGTACCGAGGGCTTCTTGTCACTCCATTGTTATACATGCAGAATAGTTTTTCTTTGGAAGACGAATGAATTTGTTGAATGAATTTATGCTCTGCTTCTCTCTATAAAACAAATGTGAGGTGATTGCAAAATACTTAATAAAGCAAACATAATTGTCAAGGTTGAAGTATGACAGTTGAAACACGTTGAGACAATCAAGAGTACTGTTTTCATACATTATTATTATTATTATTATTATTATTATTATTATTATTATTATTATTATTATTATTATTATTATTATTATTATTATTAAACTCACAGCTAACTACGCTGGATTTTGTAATACAAATCACTAGTCGAATGCTTCCCAAGCTTTTAGGACTACGTGATGTATCGGCAAATAGTGAGCAGATCCCAGTAAGGTGGCTTTCTGCAGCTGATTGATGGTGACTTTGTCAACTCCAATTTCTTCTAAATACTTGCATAGCTCTTTAGGCACCGCACCCAATGTGCTGATTACTACTGGGACCACCTGTACCGGTTTATACCAGAGTCTCTGAAGTTCAATTTTCAGGTCCTGATACTGGCATTATTATTATTATTACTGTATATGCTGCTCACTACTTAAAGGTCTCTATTATTTATACCATATATCCCTTCAACAAGGGATAGAAGCCAGACTCTTTGTTTATCTCCTAACCCTCTTTCCCCACCTTTTTGCCCTTCTCTCTCCTTCCTTCCCTCTTTCCACTTTCAGGCTTTGGAGGTCAGCGACCATTATCCGGTAGAGGTAGAACTATACTCAACCTGCTGGAGACTCCAACCAGCCAGTCCAGCTGGTCTGGTCTTGCTAGCCTTAGCCATGGTCCCTTGGCACAAGGTATGAGATTTGGAACTCTTCCAATCCTGGAGATCCAGATCCAGTACTTGTGGCTGTGCTGGTCTCGCAGCAACGGAGGCCTAAGATCGCCCAGAGGATCTACTTTGCTGGAGCACGCGATCTTTTAAGGTGTTAGATGCTTCCCAATGGACTGCACTGACTGCAGTGCTGACATTTCAGAAGGCGTCATATGTGACTCTGCCACATTCCCCCACCCCTAAAGACACCTTAACTTTCTTTCCTTTGAAGAAGAAAAGAAAGAAGAATGTTGAGGGTTGCCAAAGGAAGACATCATGGTATGGCTGTTGGATGCAGTTTTGTGAACATGGCAGTGTGTGATCGCATAGTGTGGAAGGACATACAATGCATGTTTCCAGATGATGGGAACCATCAGCTCTATGCTTAGCTTTTCTATGTGGTCTACATCTGAACTGCAGAAAGCTTTCTCTGCCTTTGCCCTGGACAACTCTAGCAAAAATGACGATCGTTGGTCATCTGGAGGGCTAACACAGTTGTATCTGTGGAAACCAGCAGGGACCCGATTTGAAATACTGTGCATCACAGTGGATCAAAATGTATTTTCCCTGCTATGTTGTTGTACCTTCAGTCTCAGGCCAGAAGGCAGTGCACAAAGAAACCACTCCCCACAGTTCAATGCAGAGGGGGAAGGGGCCTGAGCCAAGAGAAGGCACCTTGTTCAGGGCCACTAACAGTATTTGTACACGACCCCTAAACTCCGCCGCAAATAGCTGCCAGCTCTGGAGCTTACAATTGTTTCCCCACCAGCTCCGGAGTTTGCAGGAAATTAAGTGCGACCACGCCCACCTAAGTGCGTCCCAGCGCACTTTTCATGTACCTGCTCTTGGAGGGTGAAAATCCCCAGATCCGCATGTAATCTGGTGAGTGCCGGGCTCTCCTCGCTTCTGTTTGTTTTTTGTTTTTTACCTCCTGCCCCTTTAAGAGAAGGAATCAGGACGACGATGGGGCGGCTTCAGAGGTGAGCCTGCATTTTTCCTCTCTTTTTTTCTCCCTCCCCTCACGCAGGCAGGAGCAAGGAAGTGCGGAGGGGTGGGGACGCAGGAAGAGCAACGAACCCCCAAGATCTCTGGTCCGAATTTAAGTGGCCAGCGGATCTTAGGGGTCGTGTGAAAAGGGCCCTGGTTGCTTTCACATGGCCACTAAAATCTGCAGCAAACTTTGATCTGGATCACACACATACACTCCCGGAGCGGTCACGTGGTTGATGTCGCGGATCGGATGTTGTTCCTATGGTTGCATTTTGAAAATCCGCAACTGTTCTGATCCCATGACTGAGAACCGCAGCAAAGTCACCATAACAGGAGCGAAAAGGTTTTGGTGTGGATTTTCCAGAGCCTGGGTTTTGCACATGGACTGAGGAGCACATGGTCCTTCGCAGGGAGATAAACTACCATTGCTATGACCCCTGGGAGAGGGCAGACATCACAAGACCAACTGGACATGGGGGGTGGCTTTAGATTTCATGTCCAGGGTTATGTTCCCAGCTGAACCAGAACCCTGACTAGAGGCAGAAAAATGCTACTGCTAGTCAAGACTATACCAGCCGCCACCAATCTGGGTCCCTCCTTCCCAAAATGACTTGGCCTATAACTTCCCCCACCCTGACAGCACGACCCTGGTTTTGGGATGATGGGAAATACAGGCCACCTTCAGAAAATGTGGAGCTCGCAAGATAGGACCCAAGTTCTTACTCTAAGTTTAAAAGGAAAACAGTTTGGACTGTATAGTTTGGGGCCTGACACATCTTTGCATCGAGGATTCCAAGGTGCCCATCTTGCTAAATGAATTTCTTGGATTCTTCTGAAGCAATTATGGACAAAGAACAAGAGTGAGTATAGGTCTTCAGAGGCTGTTTAAGACATCATCCCTTCACAGCCACCTGTTTTCAGGTTAAATTGCCATATTGGCACTTTGCAAAAAAATAGTGGGTTCTGAATCGCCGTTTGGGCACTCGGTCTCTAAAAGGTTCGCCATCCCTGCCCTAGTGCATAAAGCACACTGGCCAGTTTACAATTCCAGATTTACAGATTAAACATTGCTCCCCCATCAAGCTGGTTACTCACTTAACCAACTTTGGAAGGGTAGTAGGCTGAGTCAACCTGGGGCTGGCTACCTGAGCTCATGGGGATCAAACTCAGGTCATGAGCAGAGTCGGGACTGCAGTACTGCAATTTAATCATGGTGCCACGAGGCTCCTGAGGCAGCCTTTTTCGCTACCACACAATCTGTGCACAACTCTGTGATCTCCACTAAAGCAAGGGCACTTCTAGCATTGAGGCTAACTGCTTTCAGCAGTCATAGGCCACCATAGGCTGCCATTGCCAATACAGTATTGTGGCGAAGGGCAACCCGTGGCCTTCCGGACAATGTTGGATTCCACATACCAATGCCCCCCTATCACACGGGGCTTCACCCTGCAGGAAAGCCATGCTTTCTTTACCCGTGGAGCAGAGGACTGAAAGGGCCATTTGAGCCAATCTGCTCCCGACTTCTGGTTCAGCCTTAGCCTATTTCAAAAGTGGGCATGGCATGGAAATGGCAGTAAAGGTGGAAAGTACTAAGCAGAGAAACCCGATTCTTGGCTCCACTGTGAACTCCAGCTGGGGCACAGCTGGCAGATCCCTGATATGGATGGGCAAAGAGGAAATGGACATTTGGTGTTGCTTGTCCTTTGTTTTTGGTTTTGATTTTAAAAAAATAGAAACAGAATAAAAGAAAATGGGACTTCTGTGCTGGAACTGTACTAAAATGCTGTATAAGTGGCCTTAAAAAACATTGAAGTAATCCTATGTGTGACAGCTATTTGATTTATAAAAAACACATTGGATAGTACTAATTTCTTCCCTGTGATCTACAAGAAGACATAATACAACAAATAAATTATGCAAATTAAAGCCTCAGCCGAGTTCTCTCATAAAACTTGAGGAAATAAATTAATGTGTAGCATTTGTACTAGAAGAGAGACGTCTATTAAAATTCAGTTTTTTTCTGTAACAATGAATACTCTATCTTAAAATCTATCTATAAAATTCCTAGAACTGTTGACACCATGAAAAACCCTGCCCCCTTTTTTTCTGGGACAGAAATAGTAAATTGTGTGGTTTTAGCACTCTTTAAATGTTTTATCACTTTAGCAACATATAACTTTCTTCTCAAGTCATTGTATTTGGTATATTAAATACAAAGCAGTTTATTCAGACAATAGAGTGGTCCCCCGCCCTTTCGCAGTTCATATACTGCGGTCCTTCTATTATCTCGGGACCACAGTATATGAAAAAAGCCCCCCGGGGGTAAGGGGGAAAAGGCCTGTTTCAGGCCTCCCATACTTACCCAAGGACTGGCATTGCCCTGAACGGGCCTGTGAGGGCCTTCCCGAATTTCATTTCTGAGGCTTCCAAGAGCCTTTCTAGGCCTGTCGGAAGCCTCAGAAATGATTTTCGGCAATCTGGAAGTCACTTCCGATTTGCAGGGAAGCCCTTTTGGGGCCTCCCAAAGGCCCAGGAAGGCCCTTGCAGGCCTATTTGGGGCAGCACCAAGCTGGAGGAAAGTTCAAGATCCCCCAGCTAAGCCCCCCAGGCCCAGCCCGATCTGGTGGATTTTCAATTATCACGGGTCGGGTTGGGTCCCTAACCCCCATGATAGGAAGGGGGTCACTAATTACAGATACAGTAACTCAATGCACCTTTAACTGTTTAAATAAAACCATAAATTCCTATACTCAAATAATGCTGGGTTCTCTATTTTAAGAACATAGACATAAATTTGAAGATAAAAAGAAAAGAAAACATCAACATAAACCAAAAGAATTATTAAATATTACACATATTAATATAAATATTGTTTCATCTGCTGGTGAAAATGGCAGCATTGACTACAGGCAGAGATGGCTCTTGTTCTTAATTTCTAGAATAACTATCCAGGTGTAAGAGGGAAGATCTTCACTTATTTAATTTTATTTTCTCAGGTGAGAATGAGAGATTTCAAACATTTTCTCCCCACTGGGTAAGACTGCAAGAATTGTAGTTCATTTTTCGTAGTGTTTTTACTGCTGTTTCTGTTTTCTATATGTGTTTACTTTATTGGAAGGCTTAATTCAGTGGCTCTTACCCATGATCAGCAAGGGTGTGGCCTTGCACAAGTGGCTCTTCGTGGTCTCTAACACTTCCATGCCACTGCCATCCATGTTCCACCTGTTGATGGTACTGTTGTCAGAGTTGATCTGTTGAGACCAGGAATTAATAAAAACAGATTCAAGTGAACCAAAGTGATGCCATGTTGATTCCTCTGTATGCCTTGTATCTGTACCTTATTGTGCTTTGTAAGCTACCTGAAACTGTTTGTGCCTTGGCAAGAGAGAAAGAAGAGCCTGTGGTTATATGTTCAAGGACATTAATGGGGGGTGCGAGGAGAATGGGTTAGGTGGATGCCTTTAACAAAGAGTTACAGCTTGGCTAAAGAATGTTGTTCATTGAGGAGGGGCATCTCATGCTTTCTGTACTTAAATGTGTACCCTGCCTCTGCTAGTTGTGATTTTTCCTTCTGCTTCAGGGGGGAAAGGTTGACCCCCTTCCTTTATCCAGCTGAATAAGTGAATGGTGATTTGGATCTCTGCTTGTCTCAGAAGTTTTTGGCTAAATTATTCTGATACAAGAAAAGTTTGGGATTAGCCTGAACTCAACAGATCCAGTACAGCTTGCTTTGCTCATAGTCAATGGAGAGCCCTGAAACCAAAGGCTCATTATTCTTAGCTGGCCAACACACCACAGCACCACTGCCAGCACCCATGCTTTGCAATGAAACTCTGAAAACTGCCACCTGTCTAGGCAACATTGGCAGCTTTCCATGGCCTAGGGCACCCTCGAGCTCTGCAGTTCTAAGATTGTTATTATATAAATTGATTTCTGCCGATTCCCTTCTCAATATTTTTCTAGGCGCTATGTTGTCGCCACCTGTCCAATACAGCTTCCTGTGTGAAAGAAACCCATAAGAAAAGTTAATTCTGCATCATAATCTGCAACCCTTTTCTATCCTCTGCTAAATTTTACTAAATTTTCAGCTTATTATCCAATACTTGTGCTTTACTCTACAATCTCTTTTCCACCAGAGATCCAGTAGTCCAGCACAACAAGTACTGATCTTCAGAGCACACACAGATATTAAAGATCTGAATTTTCCACACCTGTAAGGTTTTTCTAAGACCAGCCAGAAGCCCTCCAAATAAAACCTCTTTGTTTTATTTTGGACACCTGCTTCTCTCTGCCAGGTCCTGAACCCCACTCATCCAGGAAAATTCACTTCAACAGTCTGTGCCTTTTACAGGAAACCTTTCTTTACTTAAAGGTCTCCCAGCAAATAAACCACCAGACTTGCCAATTAAAAGTTCAGTTTAAAATCTCTAACTTTTCTTCTTCTTTATAAATATTTCAAAGAGGTCTGGTTTTTCAAAGGCACACCTAGATTTCTTTCAACATCCCACCGCTGTGCCACCAATTTGTTGAAGCAGTGGTTGGGCTTCATGAAGCTGTATTTTAACTTGCAATCTTGAGTACCTGCTGCAGTTTGATTGCCATTTCTGGTGAAAAGGAAATTGGGCAATAGTAGAAGGCAGAGGTACTGTTAAGTAAAAGGAAAGTTATTTGGAAACAAAACTGTAAAGAAGCAGTGAAACAGACTTACTCATTAAGTCTGGGAAGTGTATCAACTTAAGAGATACGGTGTCCGTTTTGACAGTTTCTGCCATTAGCTGAGCCAAGATACAAAGTAACCAAAAGGCTTGGTCAGAGAAAATAACTTGAATAAGCAGGGTTTAAAAAAAATTAACACCTATATTATTTATAATTTAAGCAAAGAGTTAATGCCTGCAAAAAGAAATAAAAAGATGGACACTGGCCTTTGAGGAGGAAAATGATGTTCTTCAGGAAGTGGAAGAGCAGAATCCCTGTAATGTTGATTAAACTACTGAAACCCCCAAACTTATAAAATGAAAAATGGAACATTAATTTAAATTAAGAGAATTAGAAATTAAAGAGAAATCTCAACAGATGGAATTACATTTATTTATTTATTTATTTATTTATTTGACTTTTATGCCACCCATCTAGACCTAGGGCTACTCTGGGCGGTTTACAACATGTGATAACATAACAATTAACAAAGGAATACATTTTAAAAACCAAAATACAAGGTACATAATAAAATAAAGTATACATAAATCAAGAACAAAAAAACTGAAATGAAGATAAAATTAATATAAAAATGCCAGGCGATTGATAAAATGGGGGGGGGGTAGAAGAGAAGAAATGTGGTAAATACAGTTGGAAAGGGAAAGAGAGAAAGAACAATTACAATTACAGTTGGAAAGAGAGAGGTTAGACTTATAGGAAAGAAATAAGGAATGTGAATTACAATTTCAGATAGCGTTAAAGAAAATGGAGCTGTCAACTCAGTCCAATTGAAATAACAATAATTCAGTGGGAGGAAATTTGAAAGTGGACCTTAAAAGATTTCTAGTTTATAGAATTGAATCATTTTTAATCTCCTTTGAAAGAGCATGCTTGGAGTTTGACATACAGGAAGATCAGAAAATGTCTTGTTTACCTCCACAGATTAGTGGTGTTTTGTTAGAAATTTGCAAAAAAAGCATAAAGCTATCAAGATCTTAAAACTTCAGTGTGCAAGTATGTGGGGATAACTGTTGAACAGCGTTGAGAAAAATCGCAGTTTCAATAAAGGGAATGATGACACATATTCCCAGACAGGATACAAGTTAATAAATTTGCTGGAAAGATGGCTGGAAAAAGAACAGGTGACAGACTTGGAGCAAACGAAGCAAGTAATTGGTTTAGAACATTTTTATAATTTGCTAAATCCGGAATTGAGGTTTCTAGTCCAGCAAAAGTCCCCTAAAACTGTTGAGCAGGCGGCTGAGATTGCTGATCATATCAGTCTATTGAAACATCCCAGATCCTCAGAAATTAAATTTAAAAATTGTGAAAATAAAAATAAAATGGAGCAGTTTGAATGCAAACCATTTAAGCAAGCACTAGAGAAAGGGGAACATTTAAAAGCACAGGGACAGGGGCCTGCAAAAACATATGATACTGAGGGAAAAGTAAATGAATTTGGCAATACAGTACTAGTTAAAAGGGTCCTTATGTACCTATTCTAATGAAATTGGATATTTAAAAAGGGATTGTTATATTTTAAATAATAAACAGCCTGACAGTCATCAGAAAAAGGTGTTTTACAATGAACAGGCATTAGCAGACCGGGAGAACAATGTAACTAGAGAGGGAAAATTGGCCGAATGCCCAGAAGTCAAAGAGGCTAAAATAGTACATTGTTACTTTATTAATTCAGGGAAGAATTTATTGTCAAAATCTGGAGAAATTATAAATGTTAATGGAAAAAATATATGGGATTAATAGATTTATGTTCCCAAATGTCTATTGTACATCCAGCGATTTTGAAATCAAGTAGCATAATAGAAGGACAAAAGTTGTTGGTTAAGTGGATTGGTCTTGAACTAATTAAATTACAAGTGGCTAAAGTCAATATTCAATTTAGGGAATGGACTAGACAGTGGGAGGTCGCAGTTTCAGACCTAATTCCTGCTATGTTCCTGATAGTTCCTGTTGTCGTAGACCATGTACAGAGTGCACATGTGGTAAAGAGAGAAAAGGGTGTACCAAAACTAGAAAATAAGAAAATGGTCAAGAATAGAGAAGATTTACCACAAAATACTGTACTATATTTAATGTTGTTAAGAAAGCAAATGAGGAGGTCAAAGAAATAGGCAGTTTAACTGTCAATAACTGCCATGACATGCCATTTGTAGTAGAACAGAAGGAGGGAAGAAAGTCTAAAAGAATGTTTGGGGGCTGTAGATATTCAAGAGCTACCAGTGAGACCTAAATCATTCGAAATGGAAAGTAACGTGATATATAAAGAGACAGATTTAATGCCACAGGGAAGGAAGCATGGTTTACCTAGTGAGTTGGTAGTGCCTAAGAAATCCAGACAGCAGATATTTGAGGAAAGACATAGAAATAGATTTAAAGGACACAGAGATATGGCAAAGATGAAACAAAACCTTTATTTAAAACAGAAGGGTAGCTAGAGTTTTTAGAACTTCAGCAAAGGTTTTAAAAGACCTAAGAAAGTTACTAACATAAGTCCTTTCCAGAAAAACATATTTAGAGGGATGATTTTACTTAAGACAGATCAAAGCAGACAAAAACATGTGAGAAGGCAATTCTCAAGAAAGCATTTAGAAATGGAGAATATTATTTTGAGAGAGATGAGTTATTTGAGAGACAGGCCAAATAAAAATGAGGAATGTAGAGTCTAAAGAGAAAATCTACAGTAAAATAAAATATACAAAGAGAAAAGCTAAAATCAATACTTCCAAAGAATGGTGGAAGCAGACTTCCAAGAGTGTGATGGTGTTATTAAGCTTGATACGGGGAGGTCTGAGGAAAACAATGGCAGTATGGTTACTGATGCTGGCAGTATTGTACCAAGTGTCAGCGTTAATCCATGGGGGAGATCAGAGAAGAGAGATGATTTGGAGAATGGTGGCATTCCCAGATGTAACAACTATACGGACTAATCAGTGAAGGTGTTTGCGATGATAGATCCAGTGAAACTGCTTGGAAGATAAACAAGAACCTGTTGTGTACCAGGAGAGGGTTCACCAGCAGCACTAAAGAGGACTCTAATGAATTTATCAGAAGTTATGTCAGAGAGTTGAATCCCACATTCAAAGAACTCAAGGAAACATGGCATCAATTTATTTTGAACTGGACTTTGAGTTTTTGTGCCAGAGGAAGTGATCACCCATGGCATGTCATCGTGCAGTGGTTGCAGGAAGGAGCAGAAGACATTGATTACATAGACTATGGTTAACGAATAATAATGTAATATTGTTATTTTATTGCTGATGTATGAGGAAGTTGTTTTTTTTAAAGAAGTGTGGAAATGTAATATAAAATGTGAAAAATGTAAGGTAATATAAGTTAACTGTAAGTAAAATGTTTATGTGATTCTTAGAATGCAAGTTAAGGATAAAAATAGTACGTATATTGGTAAGTAAATAACATAAAATATATGTATAACTGTATGTTTACTGGATATGCAAAGGCATATTGATTGGTAAGTGTAACTCCAGGAATTTAAGTGGGCAAACTGATTGGAAAGTTTACCCCCTTAAAATTAGTTAATTAAGGGGCGAGGTATGTGACAAAAAGGGTAAAACGAGTATGAATATTCATGAGTCTGTTTTGAATAGCCAATCACTAAGCTGGTGGGAGTGGTTAAGAATGTTATATATGGAAACCTAATAGGTACTGGGGAGTTCAGTTAGAGTTGGAGTTGAGAGCAGTTCAGTTCAGTTCAGTTGAAAGAGCTGAGAGTCATTTGGGATTGTCAGTTGGGATTGTCAGTTGGGATTGTCAGTTGGTCAAGTGTGAGATCCTGCCACTGAAAAGGGTCTGCTTTCTAAAGGATATACATTATTATAAGAATTTATGATTGCAATACAATAACATCAGCTAAAGCTATCATAATATTGAACTTCTATTTGTAAATTAATAAACGTTTCAATGTTTTATTTTAAAACTATATAACCTGGTGTGACTCTCTCTCAAATACATACAAATATCCAGTTAATCTGGTGATGGCAGTGAGTGAAAACCCAGTGTGTGATGTGGTGTATGTCACAAATATGTCACAGATGGTACGTTGCCAGAGCTGATCCAATACAGCTTGCTTTGCTCATAGTCAATGGAGAACCCTGAAACCAAAGAACCATTATTCTAACCTGGGCAACGCACCACAGAATCTCACCCAAGTTTTTGCATAGAGGCAGCGAATCAGGAGCAACAGCCAGTTAGTTGCCTCCAATTTCTGCCAAAGTCTTTCTCGTGGGATCATATCAAATTCTGACTTAAAATCAATAAAGGCTGTGTGTAGTGCTCCTTTCATCTTAGATGAATATTTATCTACAAGATGTTGTAAAACTATACCATGCTTTCCTGTGGAATGTCCTGATCTAAATCCTGCTTGCTCATCTTCTAAAAGATTTTCTTCATCTATCCAGCTTTGCAATTTCTCAAAGAGATGATGGGCATACAATTTGCTGATGACACTTGGCAAGCTGATTAGTCTGTAATTTGCAGGATCTGCTCTTTTCCCTTTTTTTATAAATTGGGATAATGATAGCAAGTCCCCAATCCTCAGGTATACGTGCAAGCTGGTCAATGTGTGTAAATAATGTTGCTAATACTAGGGCACACCAATTAATATTGACTTTAAGGATCTCGGGGAGGATATTATCACTCCTGGGTGCTTTTCCTGCTTTAAGCTTAGCAATAAATCTGGTAATTTCAGAGGTGGAAACAGGGGGCCACTCAGGGAGATCAAGGAGTGCAGTTTATGGGATCAAAATCCAGATTGTCTGGCAGCATATAGATCAGTAAAATATGATTCCCAGGTCTTAACACACGAGTGAATTTATTCCACCTACTTGGCCATCTAGTCTTCTTGAGACTATCTTCCAAAAAGTGACTGAATCGTGTAACCTTGATGCTGTAATTCAGTTCTGCCAGCTCATCCTCAATGCTTGATTCTTTTTGTATTTGATTAGTTTTTTATATTTTTCTTTAGCAGAAATGAATCAGATGGAAGGGATGGTAAATTTGCCTCCCTGTATCTCTTAGAGATTCGTGTCAGCAGATAATTCATATCTAAGCATTCCTGGTCAAACCATGGCTTGGATCTACTGGTATTACAAGAGGGAACATTGTGTCTTGTGGGGTTTTTATTGGTCCAGCATCCTTGTAGTGATGTGACTCTTTCTTGATATAAGTCAAGGGCTTTTTCAGGGGAATTTGTTGTCAAGAGGGATTCCCGTGCTCTATGACTGCAGAAATGCAGTTGTAGCACACTCTGCCTTGGCTGACCATCTCACCCTAGATACTCCAATTTCTGCCCCTAAACTGAGCTGTGGTTTATAATCTGCATGAGCATTCTGGCTCTGACAGGATAGCGTTGTAATCAGAGGGAGATGGTCACTCTCCATGTGTGTATCAACTCCAAAAAAGTACCAGATTTAACAGGTCGTAAGAAATGATGAAATAATAACCGAAGGCACCACACCCTGCCAGGAAAGTATATTCCCCAAATTTATCCTCCTCCACTCTTCCATTTAGTAACACTAAATTCAAGCTATTTATTATCTGTAAAAGACAAAGTCCAGAATAGTTACAGACCTGATCTTTGGACTGCCTGTCATGAATCAAGTGTCCCATTTCCATTTCAGGAGCATGTTCACCAAAACGATGGCAAAGGGCTTCATCATTTTGACCAATTCTGGCATTAAAATCTCCTGCCGGTATTACAGATGCATTGGGGTAAAGAGATATCATTCTGCTAATAAAATTTTGCAGGTCTGCCCACCTATCCTTATTTTGTTGTTTATGTTGGAGTGGAGGTAGATACACAACAAAGTAAAATATTGAAACTTAATAACCAAGGATATTGCCATATTGGTTAATGTGGCTGTGCTAATTTGGGTGGCTCGAAGCTTAGTAGAAACTAGTAGCCCAAGGCCTCCTTTAGCTCCACCTCCCCTAGAACTTGGTTCAGCTTTCAAGGTGTAACTTGTAAAACCATCTAACTCTGGCTCTTTAGTCTCCCAGGTCTTTTGGATTGTCGTATTCCTTGATGAAATGTTGGAAGGAGGGCTCCAGGTGCTTGCCTTGCCAACCCACAATAATGTTCCAAGAGATGAATGTCAGCTGGGAATTTTGTTGAGAAAGTGGAGGCCAGTCAGTAATGGGCATTTTCTTTTCAGGAGGGGATCTGATGGAACTCTCTCTCTCTCTGGACATCCATCCTGATATAGTTTGCCCTTGTTCAGTCTGTTATGTCCCGAGATAAATCTTTTAATGGATGAGGGGAAATGATTGGATACAAGGAGGCTTCCTAGCCTGCTACATTCCACGAAACCATTTTGACAGGAGTATATGAATAACAGATCATTTGTCGGAATTGGACTTGGCATCTTGTCAGGTTCAATAAGATATGGTTTTGGGACCTCTGTAGGTGCTAGATGGGCTGCATTGGGTCATCCTAGTTTTAATGGCTTTTCTGTCTGATCTGGAGAAT
Organism: Phrynocephalus versicolor; assembly: GCA_023846285.1. Classification (NCBI taxonomy): domain Eukaryota; kingdom Metazoa; phylum Chordata; class Lepidosauria; order Squamata; family Agamidae; genus Phrynocephalus; species Phrynocephalus versicolor. The sequence continues at coordinate 2,517,847 of JAHTLZ010003468.1, read as the reverse complement.
TTGCCCCTTCACAATCTAAACAAATTGATTGATTTTTTAAAAGGACTTAAGTTGCATACATATGGGAAAATGATGTCTATTTCACAAGGTTGTTACCCTTTCTTTCAGGAACTCCCAGTTTGTAATCTTCCAAGTATCTCATTTCATCCCAGCCACTGGAAGATAAGCCTGGTTCAGTGTGTTTGTAAGGAGCATGAATCTCCACTTTAGTAACCTGGAGCCCCCCACCCCTCTTTTTATCCATAATTCTGCTTCTCCTGTATCAGTAACTGATTTATAAACCATCTGGATGTCCTTTTCACTTTTAGCTGCCAACTGCAGCTCATCAGAAGTATCACCCATATAAGGTTCCTAAGAATCCTTAACTGGACTTGATTTTTGTACTAGACATTTAGTGATCATAGATGTTAACTACCTAGTGGTGTTTTTCCTTTTAATTTTTATTTTTTTAAATTTTTTTGATATTTTGGATATATCAATGTTGAATCAATGTCCATATTATGGAAGCATTTCTATTTCTTCTTTGACCCCTCCTCAAATAACCCATATTTCCATAAATACAATATGCATTACAGCTGCACAGAACTGTATTTACAGTTCCATTTTAATGACTATTTCAAATAACTCAATACAAAGCTTATGTAATTCAAAAATTAAACTTTTTATTAAACAAAATAAACTTCTGATTGCAAAGGTTAATCTACTGTTCTTGAATCCCCAGTCTATCCATTACTCTCTGCATCAATGCCTCCAATGCTGACCCTGTGTAGGAAAAAAACGTCATATTAATTTTGTATAAAACCCAGCATGACTTGGTAACATATTATACACCATAGTTAAGTTTACCTGTTGAGGATTATGACATTATGCACTGATACTCTTTGGCTGCAAGGTCACTGCTGGTGATGTTGCCGCACACCCTGTGTGGTACAAAATTAGTTGCTGAAGACATTGAAAGGCATGCAGAAAGACTTGTTTTCCCCTTAACTCTGCTGTGAAGGATGATTCCAGAGCACAACTAATCCAATAACGTGGCATTAAATTATTTTCCCAATATATATGAAACTAACTAACTGAGATGCATACAGCTTAAGAAGACATGTTTTTACATTTCACTTCATCTGGGGCACTGCAATTTTGGTTTCTGGGACAATGGGTCTGGGAAAAATAACATATGGAATTGCAATAACTTACATCATTCAGAATGTTCCTGGATAAGAGCAATAAATTGCTCCATCTCCTCCCTGCGCACACATTGCACATGGACAATGTCTTCTTGCAGCTGTGGCACTGCGATGACAGAAACACCACAGTTTAGGTGGAGGCGTTTGTTTTCACAATAACCATCACTTACTTACTTCTGCCTTGTACGTACCAGGAGAAAGTCCACGCTCCTCCACTGGTTCTTCCTCTCCCCCGATGAGGGGCCCCCTGTCCTCAAGGGCCAGCGGTGCCACAGGTCCAGCTCCTATAATATGGAGAAGGAGAAGCATGTGTAATAGATATATGTTGGAGACAATTTTGTACGAAGCAGCAACTACATTGTGGGGGTTTGCCCTCGGGGATTGAATAACAGAAAGAGTTTGTCATTGGGCAATCTCATGCACATACCCATACACTTGGGTTGCTGAAGGCGGTTTTTGACTTCAAAACGAACACCAGAATAAACCACCTTTTGTTTTGGAACTGGGATCCACAGTTGACAACAGTGGGTAATGGTCAGACCCAGAGCATTTCTTTTAGTTTGTGCCCCCCCTCTTCCCCCACCCCCCAAGGGGAAAAATGGTATCTGATTATTGGAGAGAATTTCCCTTCCCTTCCCCTTCTCTCTCTTTCTCTGTCTTGCCAACATGCCAAGACAATCCAAACAAGCTACTTTTTTCTGAATTGCCATGCTAAGAATGTGCCTACTAGCTAAGCTAGCAAGGAATTTGGAGACTTTTACAATGTCTGGATGGAAAAATATCTGATCAGAGCCAAAGCAGCACAGCTCAATGAAAACCCTCCAGGTCTGAACCCGATGCCCTGAACTGCACCTACGGGTGTGCCCAACATCAGCCTCACCTTCACAAAATACCCTATATGGCAATCTTGCCCTTTCCCCTGCCCTCCCTCCCCCATGCCCCATCTCGCCTTGAAGCTGGCAGGAGGGGTGGTAAAGGCTGTGTGTTGGTTCTCTGCACAACCATGACAATGTGGCCAGTCCACTTGTTGGCCTTGGCCAAGGTATTGGTGTGCCAGTCGGTCCAATAGACTTCACCGCCATAAAGGACTACTGAAGAATGGGGGGCAGATACTCATGTTCTTGCAGCACCTCGATATGGTGACTTGTAGACGAAGGAGACATATGAGTAGGACTAATGCAGTGACCAGGTAAGGGGCACTGTAAAGGGTTTGTTGGTGCTGTTAACGGTTCTGTGTAAGAATGAGCTCTAGAGTCCACATATTCATTCCAAAAAGATAGTTTTTTATTCATGTCAACGACAGGCACTTCATCTTGAACGTTACTTTTAACAGCATTAACATTAATAGTGGGTATACTATGGAAAAAACTTCCCATCAATTCAGGGTTGTAAACATCAAACTCTTCTAGGAATGGGTTATTTCTCACAGAGGGTTGCGAGGTCCTCTCAAGAGTATGGGTCCATGACAAGGGGTTCCACAACAATGATGCATAGGTTTCCCATCCCCAACCCGGTATCCATGTTGAAATAGCCCCCCCCCCGGGCTATAGACACGGTACTACTGCTCCAGGTGGGAGTGACTCTGCCTGAGGTGGGAATGGGTTAAGGGAGTCCGATATCTGCAGGGGTTAATAAATCCTTCCCCATCTGTACTGTGACTTCTTTTCTCCCTCCTTTTATCATACCCTGTTCCATTTGGGTATTCCTCTCCACATATAGTTTTATTCTACCACCTCCCGCTTGGTTCTGAACATCTTGCCCGTGACTCTCCGTCTGACAGCTCCTTGACTTAACTCGCCTCTTTTTCTCCCCCTCCAAGTCCATTCTCTTTTCCCATTCGTCCACGGGGATGTCCACTATCCAATAACTCTCTGATATTGGTTTAACTGTCCCCTCTGAGATTCTCCCTTTATTTCCTTCGCTTTTTACTTCAACCCATTCGATTAAACCCTTCTCTATATCTTTCCCATCTTATTCTGTCTTCTCTTGATCCTTGTTCACAGACGGTACACCTCATGTCTCCTTACAGGCACAGAAAAAACAGGTGGCTATAGGGCACAGAGCATCTCTGTGTCCTTCATGGGTATTAATACGAACAGCAGCCATTTGGCAGCAGAGGTGGCAAAAGAGAGAAAGGGGAGGGCAGGACTATTAAGGAGAAGAGACACAAAAGGCAGTAGGGCCAATGGCAATGGCTTGCAATCTCATCAGTAATCACGCCAGCTTAATACTTCTGGAAATAAGCCTCCATGGGACAGACACCATACCTCACCTGGTTAATACACCCATCTCATACTGCTTAGGAGTCTGCTAAAACACACACTCGCCTCATTATAAAGTGATTTATTATACCCTTCTATGAGCTAGTTATTGCCTTGTACAAAATAAAAAATCCAAGTCAAATACTGTATTTTGTATACATCTGTCAAGAGATGGTCATGGGCCTTGGTTCAGAGTTTTGTATGTGTGCCACACCAGAGGTGCCACACATTTCCCCACCTGTCATCAAGGGGGGCATGTTTGGAAACTTTAAGCGCAGTTATGTGGGAGTTCTGTAACTGGCGCTAACGGATCTAACTGTAAAGCACTCAACGAGTCTCTTGGTTGGTCAAAATACAATACACTTTTATTTTCAACAGTCTTAAAACAGTGTCTTCTTACAACATTAGGTAACATATTAACTTCAGGTAACAGCAAAGGAATGTCATTGAAAGATTCAAACATATCAATATTCTTAGGAACATCTTCTAAAAAGGGGTTGGTGCTCCTCATTTTCGCCCTATCACTCCATGGGCTATCAAGGGGCCCACACATGGGGTCCCCGCAACACGGGTGCCTCACGACAGTCTGGGATTCTTCTCGACCCCATCTAGGTATCCATCCCCCGACTTCTCCCTGAGGGGTTTTGATATATGTTACAGGGGGGATAGCGGGTCTGGTTTCGGGGGGCGCCAATATGATCCCAGAGTGGGGAACGGTAGAGGTAGTCCCATCTCTACTTTAGTCAACACCAGCGCATCCGTTTGGATTCCCTTCTCCACCACCCTGATGGTTATTTTATATTTTCTCTCACTCACTTGAACCCATGCCTCAGATATTGGGATCTTTCCCTCGTATACCTGGACCCACACTGTAGGCACTTTTAACTCCCATACCTGTACCCACGCCTCAGAGGTCGCTTTCTTTCCCTCACACACTTGGACCCAGGCTGATCGTGTCTGTGGGCTCGCCTGACAGTTTACCTCACACCACCTCCTTATATATTCTCCCTCGGGTTTATAGCCCCTCCCACCAGGGCCGGCGTTAGGTCTTTTTGCGGCCTAGGCGGTGGGGGGCGGTGGGGGGGCAGTGGGGGGCGGGGCGGCGGCGGCAGGGGGCATGGGTGGGCGGGGGGGCGACGGCGGTGGGGGGCGGCAGGGCGGTGGCAGGGCGGTGGCAGGGGGAGGTACGGGGGCGGCGGGCAGGCGGGGGCGGTGGCAGCGGGGGCAGCAGGCTAGCCGGTGGGGGTGGCACCCCCTGTCCATTTTGGCGCCCCCTCTCCATTTTGGCGCCCTAGGCAACTGCCTAGTTCGCCTTAATGGACGCGCCGGCCCTGCCTCCCACATTCTATTGTCCCCTGTTTTTTATTGATGTAAGCTGCCCAGAGTTCCTCTTGGGAAGATGGGCGGGATACAAGATTAATAAATAAATAATAAATAAATAAATATATTCTCCCTCGGGTTTATAGCCCCTCCCACATTCTATTGTCACCAACACATTCCCCTCTGATCTCTTCACATAAAACCCAGACACTGTCTTTCTTTCTTTCTTTCTTTCTAGCCCCGCTTCCTCCTTTCCCTGAGTTGTCTCTTCTTTTCCTGTATTCCCTTCTTTGTATTCTGTCCCTTCCATTGACGCTTCCTCTTCCATATCCAATGTCTTCATTTTCTCCTTTATTCCTTTAGGCTGTGCTTTCTCCTCTCTTACATTGTCCTCTGTAGACGGCTCACACCTTTCCATGTCACAAGTTATCCCTTAATGTTCTAAAGCGGCTTGCTTTCAACAGAGAGAAATGACATGCCCCTTGTGGAGAAGAGAGATAACATGTGGAGGGAGATGGAGAACACTTCAGCTATATTGAGGTTGTGATGAGCAACCATTATCGATCACAATGACACACGGCAGAGCATGCCCAGTTTACTTCCTACCTATGAGAGAGACAGAAGTACAGGAGATGCAAAGCCCTCGGTCCATGCCCCTCTCGCCTTCTAAGGCTCTGTGAGATACTATGAATGCAGGATGAAATGCAGCCCTGAAGCTCTTGGAGCCAGGAAGCTGCTTTCCCTGCTTAAGGCTGCCTCTGTGGAGTGCAAAATTCCATTCTTTTGCTGTGCTCAGATCTGGCCCTCAGATCTTTTAAAACCCCTTTGCATCCAAATGGTTCACCTTCTTTCAGCCCCTTCTGGCATATGGTAATGAATCCAGCATAATGAATTGCAAAAAAAAAAAAAAAAACCACAGGAGCGTTTTGCATCTGGTTAGTTGACCAAGGTGTGGAAAAGTAAGAAATGGAACGGAGAAGGAGGAGGAGAAGGAGGAGGTCTATTTATTCTTTCTGGTTTCCACCGTTCAATTTCCAAGACCATTAACAGTGCTTCTGGGCATCTTCTCTCCCCCACACCTGCATTGTGGATCCAAAGCAACAGCACAAAGGTGCTCAATGTCTCCTGCCAGTAAAATCCTCCGCAGGGTCCTGTTCATGTTCACCACCTCTGTCTGCTCCTCCACCCAGTAGATGCTGCTTGTGATCCATTCCATCACAACACCTTCAGGAGTGGCCAAGATATACTCCATCTCTACCTCAAGGCTGGTCCAGGCTGCAAAAAGAACAGAAGGGATAGAAGAAATCCACTACATGGAGAGAGCTCAAATATTTAAGATTCACCCTCAGGGTTGAACACTGTTCTAATCCAACCTCCTCAACAAACAGCCCAGGGGACAATCTGGTTTTCTCACTTGTACAGTAGCTAACCGTATTCCAGTCCATGGCATCCATTTTGTTTTATGGTACCTTACATGAACATACACTCAGTATTCATAAAACAGGACAGGGCAATTTGGGTGAGTCCACTGGCTAATGCTATACCCCAAAAGTTAATTAGGAGCTATGAGAGACCCATAGGAAAAACCCCAGGGGAGAAAAAATTATAATTTTGTTTTTTAGAATTCTACTTCCCGTTCTTGATAGAAGGTTGGGGGGGGGGGTTCTTTCAGAAGGATCAGCAGCATCTCCATTTAACGGGGGAGGAGTGGCACTGGTTTTGACAGCTAGCAAACAAACTTATTTTAAGGTTGTTCTGTTTTTCTACCTGGGGGAGACTTGTCATACACCACAAACATGGCCATGGAGCTACATTCACCGGCCGGCCATGCTTACCACACTCCCACTGAAGGTACATGGCCGTGGCACTCTATAAAGTGGCCTTCCTTCACAATGGGGCAGGGGGGAACAGGTCAAGGACATGTGCAAGGTTACAAATTATTCACAGGATTTCCTAATAGCACCACCTAATTTTGCCATTTTTGAACACTACCCCATTGACTCATGGCAGAGCAATCCTTTGCTGTGAGAGGCTGATCTTCCATCAGTTTTGCACAGCATGGATGTCAGGTCTTGTAGCTTATAAAGAGGCATGCCCCACTCTTTCCAATCAAAAGAGACAATAGGCTAGCCCAAAAGTCAAGTATTGTGGATGAGTGAGCCCTGAAAGGCAGTTGACTTCAATCTTACATTCAGCTTCTCTGTTTTTGAGAAAAAAATTAACAACTCACTGACATCTTTTAAATTGACAAAGCAAGAATGCCTCCTTGGATTAAGAACATAAACTGATATGTGTCGTATGATTCTGAATTGAAGCAGATTTGGACTGATACCCTGCTTGATATCTGATGTCTCTTGCTTCATCAGTCCAAATCTGCTTCATGTGAGGCTTAGCAAGCTCCAATGACTCGAGTCCAGTTTTCCCTGCCTTGATCACACCAGATCACGTGCCGCTCCCCCATGCCCAGGGGTGTCAGAAGAAGTGGCGCACAATGTTTAAAATACCTTTCGGTTTCCACTGTACTGCTGTCCCATGATATAGCGGGAGCACATCATATGAACCACGAAAGGGCAGGGGACCACTGTATTGTATAATGCAGTTCTTTAGAAGTTAGGTGCCAGTGCATTTTGCTGACAAATGATTTAGCAGTTCTTCTGTGATGATGACATAAAGTAATGTCATGGCTCCCTAAGGAAGCATTAAATGTGTCCATGTTGTATGAGTGATCTACCTGTCAGATGCTCTGGGATTCTGTGATGCTTGCAGAAGGGTAAAGAGGCCGGCAGTAGTAGAATGCCAAAGTGATGCCTGTGGTTGTTAATATAACACAGCACTTGATGATATGTGGATCCATGCCTTGGATCCATATTTTCGTGCACCACCGTGGAGCCATGTGCTGATGAACCCATGATTCCTGGCATTCAGTCTGTGGGCAGGGATGTGGCCTATGATGGGAGAGTGGTTTGGGAGCGATCCTGAATAAAAAACGGTTAGATCTGTGTGGATTCATCCCTTAGATCCATGTTTTTGCACTACAGTGGAGCCATGCACTGACAGACCTGTGATTTTTGATGCGCAAACTGTGGGCAGAGATATGGCCTATGATAGGAGAATGGTTTGTGGGACGATCCTGGATAAAAATCAGGTAATTTCACCCCTTAGCAGTGGTTGCCCAGCTGTCAGGAGGCTTCTTAGCAGGGTTTGCCTGACCGGATGCTGGATTGATCTGTCACTGGACTAAGGCACTCAATAGGAGGGTGTGTGTGCAAAAAGTGACTTTGTCCCTGGGCGCTGAAAACCCAAGCCACACCTCTGATTCCCTAATTAAGAAGAGAGTGCCCACAGGACACATTTGGTAACACACCTCCTTGCCTTGCCTAAAGAGAAGGTCTCACAGAGCTGAAGGCCTGCTGTGCCTCAAGTTTAAAGGGCTGCCAAGGATGACATGCAGATGGGAAAGGCTAATCTAATCGTCCTCAAGAGCATTGGTTCCTCATTGCTGGGGTACAGTCTTTCATCTCTTCATCTGTTTATTTTGTTTTCTAGAGCATTATTGGAAGCTTGCTCCACATTAAAGGTTCTTGGGAGATCCTCCAAAAATCTTGGGGTATTTGGGTATGAAATGGCAGGTGGAAAGCTTCAAAGACACCTGGCAGCTCTTCTGAACTTGCTAAGATGCCTGATCCAATGGGGCTCAGCAATGCACCAGGGAAATTAGGGGCACAGGTACCACCAGGGAGACCTATCAAGGGCTGTTATACCACAGCCGCTAAAAACCACTTCAAACTGCTTGAAGATGCAGATGATAAAATTGTGTCCCCACGGCCAGCAGACTTGCAAGAGGGAAAAATGCAACCACACCCAGTTAAGCAGGACCCAGCAAGTTTTACAAGTACCTGGTCTCGAGGTGGTACAAAGCTTGTCTCAGTTCCGATGCAGATTCCGACACTCACTTATTTGGTAGATCTTGTCTTCTACCACTTCCATGCAGTTGAAGGAATTCTGCTTTAGCTGGAAGTCCATGGCAAAGAGGTGGCACAAGCCTGACACTATGGCACTGTAATCTCCATTGTTGAGTTGAAGTCGCCAGATCTCATGGTGATTGGAGGATATAACCAAAGGCTGAAAGGGGTCTGGAAATGAAGAGAGGGGCATGAATTTTTGGTGATATTACGTTTCCACAAAGCCTGTGCTGTATGAACTGGAGCTTGGGAAGCATAATTTTTGTACAATTTACAGGCCTTCACAGCACAATCAGTGGCTGTGCTAGGTGGGAGATTCTGGCTAGGGATGGGAATTACCATGTTTTAAATGGATGAAGGAAAACAACAAATCAGGCCTTGCTAAAATGTTTTCTTCTTCTTCTCTCACTGATGCCCAAGAGAGAGCCTTTTAAACCCAAATGATTCGTGTTAAGAAAAGAGAAGGACATGGATGTTTCTCACTTTCTGTGTTTCCTTCTTTTGTTCCACCTTTCTTTCACCCCTTTTCTGTCAGATTCCCTGGACAGATCATTTTGTTTTAGCCTTCCTTTTTGCGGGGGATTTCTCAAGCTTTGACACTCAATCCCAGCAAGACAGAGCTGATCCCCGTCAATGATAATGCAGATCAGGATTATAGGGGTGAGGGAACCAGGAAATGAAGTTCACCTGGTAACAAGGGTGAACCAAATCACTACTCACCTAATGGGATAATGACAGTTTGTGAGCAACATTTTGTTTCAGAGAGGAGGGGAGAAAGAGAGAGGGGGGTTGAGGGAGAGAAAAAGAAAAGGAGAGAGGGAGAGACATCAATGGGTTGAAGGAAGGCACTTGAGAGAAAATGGAGGAGAGGGGGTGGGGAGAGCACGCTAAATGCTGATGTAAAATATGAATGTTATAAGAAAATTAACAGAACTTTGTAACTCAGTCTAAGCTATCAGAAAGTGCTGTGCAACCTTTATGCTTGTTAAAAAAAAACTTGTAATTCTGGGTCATTTTGAATGGCCATGGCACACGCTCTAGTTAGCACTCCTGTTTGCCTTAATATAATGGACTTGAACTTGAGCTGCCTTTGAAAATGGTTTCGGAAACTTCATCTGGTACTGAATACCCCACAGATATGTTACAGAGAACTGTGGCAAGAGGTCAGCTTCCTGCGCCTCGATTCATCCTCTGTGTCCAAGGAATTCGGGGTGATGCTGCCTGGGAAAGGTCTGGTGCTGGTACAGAAGCTCCACTGTACACTTACCCATGCCATCCGGCTCCAGCATCCACCTCTCAGAGCAGGAAGGCTTCACAGTGTATTGGTCCTGCTCGCACCTCTGACTGCCCTTGAGGTGCTTGGCCCAATAGCTCTGGGTCCAGCAGGTCTTGTTGACAGCAGCCAGCTCCATACCCAGAGGGCAGGGGCGTGCAATGCCTTCACCAGTGGCCACAGGAGAGTTGTGGCTACAGCCTTCAGGGTTGGGAGAGCAGAGGTTTGCAAGGAAGGACACCACAGAGGGTCATTAGGGGAGATTGGGCTACATGCCCAAGTGTTTTCTAAACCATCTCGAGTGAATCATGCTGATCCAGAACCATGCAAACAGCAAAACCCAGGGCAGAACCCCAAAATTCTGCATTAACAGTTCCTGGCTAACATGTAGCGCTCCTTTTGATTCTAAGAACTACTCTCAACACAAAGATTTGACTTCCCAGCATAGGTATCTTGGACTCAAGGGCTGACCCAAATTATACGGTGGCTGTATCAGGTGCACCCAATGCAGAAGCCTCTTCAGAAGCCTTACCAATTTTATACCACCCAATCCAGGGCCCAGTGGATCTGAGAGCAACTTGATCTGGACTGCTGACAAAGAGCTATCAGTGAACTGGCAGGCTTTTAATGGCAGGAGAATAACTCTTCAAGAAGTCCTGGCTAAGCACAATGTACAGTTCACCACCACACGGCTTCCCTTCAATTCACTCACCACACGGATTCCCTTCATCATCCCCGTAGCCATTGGTGCCATCAGTTTCTCCATAACGTGGCCTCAGTTTACTGATGCACTGGGCCACAAAGTAGGTAAGACACAACAGCATGGTGTGCAGTTACTCCTAAGAGTAACACCAACTGGACTAGGTGTAACAGTTGGAGGTGTTAGGAATAACTGTCACTGGATCATCTCAGGGAACATTATGATCAGCCAGTTGCCAGGTGATTCTTTGTGATGTATCAGGTATCTGGCCCCTCAGCTGGGACAGCAAAATTCCGAAGGAAAAAGGCAGAAGTAATAACACTGCATTAACTTCATATAGACATCAAAAATTGGTATCTCACGTCTTTGGCTCTGAGGAACCTTTTTTAAAACAGGAGAAAATGCAACAATTCCTAAAATCAATTAAGAAGACAAAGACAAGATGCAACCAATAAACTAAAACCACTAACACAGCCTAATAAAACAAACGGCTGCCTTAAAAGGAAGAGGTCAGTCTAGCAAATTGCTGGAACAGTGAACCAACAAAATGAAAAAAGTTTCACTATTCAGGTGACTTGGGTTAAATGAGACCTTTTTTCTCATTTCTATCAATGAAGCCTCAACCATATTCAGGCTACAGAAAAGGACTTCTGTCAGACCCTGGAGTAAGAGAAGAACGGCACAGAAATACACAGCAGGGAAGTAATTTTTGCATGCCTCATCCTCAGATGATATGAATGAGGCTGTTTGTTGAAACTGATAGCAACCCAGCATGCTACCATGAGGTACCTATTTATCTATTTGCCTTTAAAGTGCTTCAACATTTTAGCTCCCCCTCCTCCCCCCCTTTACTTTTGCTAGCAAGGAAGATATACAAGAGAGGCGTTTGAAGGTGGGATTGTAGACACTGGGAGGTCAGAGGGAAGTGGACCCATCATTGAGTTAATCGTGTTAAATTGGTCTTATCTTCACAGCGCCAGAAACGTTGCTTATGGTTGCAGCTCACGTGGTTTCTCCTATAAGTGACTTGCGCTGTACCAGCATAAGGATAGCCATCTGGCTACAGTTGGTCTGTTCCATAGGGAGGCTGATTGCAAAACAACCCTTCTACCCGCCCCCTTCAGGCTTTTCTCTATGGTTCGACGTTTAAAAAGCCTTCCACTCCGGACCCGTTGTCATACGATTGGTGTTCCTCTCGGCCAATGAAGCGGGGCGCGCCTTGTCCCTGCCGTCCTTTCTCTCCAATGGGACGTGCGCTTGATTTGATGGACGGGTGGCTGCCCTATAGAAAGAAGCGGTGCTACAGCGCTGGCCAATCGCGGCCAAGGTCGGGGCCGGCACACCGTGGGCAGCGTTTCCTGGTGGAAGAAGGAATGGGGCTGTAGCCGGCTTGACAGGGAAGAGCTGTGGGGGTGAGCCGGTTGTGTTTGTATGTGTGTGTGTGTGTGTGTGTGTGGAGGGGGGAGGCGGTCCTGGATTTGCAGCCATGAGGGATGCCCTGGTTGCAGCCCGCGACCCCGGGTTCCTTGGCCCCAGGCCCCGTGAAAGCGGCGGGTTGGCGCAGAATGTCAAAGGGCAGCGGTGTGTGTGTGTGTCTTGCAAACTTGGTTGGGGTATTCGCTCCCTTTCCCTCACAGGGAAGAACAGCCCCCTCTTCCCGCTCCCAAGAGACACCCTTTGGTCGCCATGGAGACGTTAATCCCCGTCATCAACAAGCTGCAAGAGATCTTCAACACGGTGGGGGCGGAAGTCATCCAGCTGCCTCAGATTGTGGTCATCGGTTCCCAGGTGAGAGCCTTCCTCCTCCTCCTCCTCCTCCTCTACTGCTGCTCATTATTATTATTATTATTATTATTATTATTATTATTATTATTATTAT
>JAHTLZ010003468.1:2483407-2505258 GCA_023846285.1 Phrynocephalus versicolor | reverse complement strand
TTATTATTATTATTATTATTATTATTATTATTATTATTATTATTATTTATTTATTTATTTATTTATTTATTTATTTATTTATTTTTACAACTTATATGCCGCCCACTACCCAAAGGTCTCTGGGCGGCTTACAATCAAGGGATTAAAACAGTTAAAAAACATCAAACAACAATAAATAATTAAAACAACAATAAAACCTTATACTAAAAACATCACACTAAAATTGCCACCAGAAGACTCACAATCTAAATTATATCAATTAAAAAACTTCTGGAACAGGAAGGTTTTTACCTGGCGCCGAAATGTCATCAGTGTTGGCGCCAGGCGGATCTCACTCGGGAGGGCATTCCATAGCTTGGGGGCAGCTGCCGAGAAGGCCCTGTGTCTGCAAGCCATCCCTCTTACCTCCTTGAGGGATGGCTCTTTCAAGAGGGCCCCCTGGCTTGATCTTAATTGCCGGGTAGGTTCATATGGAAGGAGGCGGTCCTTCAGGTATCCAGGTCCTAAGCCATTTAGGGCTTTATATGTCAAAACAAGCACTTTGAATTGGGCTCGGGCAGCAACTGGTAGCCAATGTAGGCTATGCAGAATCGGCGTGATGTGATCCCGAGCGGCCCCACCACTTACTAGCCGCGCTGCACGATTCTGAACCAGTTGCAATCGCCGAACCATCTTCAAAGGCAGCCCCATGTAGAGCGCATTGCAGTAATCAATACGGGATGTTACCAGTATACGGGATGTTATTACATCATCATCGTCGTCGTCATCGTAGAGGGACCCACAGCCTGCGGCCCTCCATGTGGGATTGGGCTCTTGCACTCTCATGGTCTTCTGTGCTCCAAACTTATCCATTTTCTCTCCTTAAGTTTGTACATCATTCTCATCAAAAACTACCAGGCACAGTCAATTGAAATTATGAAAACAATGACTGGTATTATGTAACACATACAGGTTTTCACCAAAACCCGCAATATCTGCTGAATATCAGTGCAGGATGTATGCTTTTCCTAATATTGACCTTGTTTATACCCCTAATAATGTTATTTATGAGATCTGCAGCTGCTTATAATAAGAGTATGAAATTTCTAGATATTGTTCCCACACCCCAAAGACTACAGGGACCAGTGTGGTTCATCCACAAGTGAGATGTTTTGATTGCCAGGTCTCAGCATTTTGTTGTGTTTCCCAAATCTTCACTTTCAGTTGTTATTTCAAAGTCAACCAAAATCCGTAAGGTCGTTAGGTGCTGCCTGACATCAATAATGGACTGGATGAGGGCCCAGTCAACTGAAATTGAATCTACAGTATATAAAATGGAGATCCTATTGTTAGGAAGATCTTCTGACTTAGTAGAGGAAAATCTTCCTGGCCATTATGAGGTTACACTCCCTCTTATGAATTGGGTCTGCATCTTGGGTGCCCTCTTGGTACGCACTCTCTCTGTAGAGTGTGGCTGTGGTCCGGATTGCCTTTTATCAACATCAGTTGATTGCCTGGTTTTACCCCTTCCTGGATAACAAATGCCTAAGTAATGGTGGTTTGTGCATTGGTCATCTCAAAAATAGACTGCTATGCTGCAATTTTCTCTGTGTAAGCAGATTGAAAACGGGGTGGCCAGATTGATTTCTGGAGCTAGGGAATTTGACGCATATCCCCAGTCTCAGTAGGCCACTGCTGGCTCCTTGTCAATTTCTGTGCTCAATTAAAATTGCTGGTTATGACCCTTAAAACCCTTGATGGTTTAGGACTTCCACACTTGTCAGAATCTCTGTCTCAGAAAACACCTGTCCATTTCACCTGCTCCTCTCAGTCCAGGTATCTGGAAGTGGCCACACAAAAGGAGGCCAAACAAGTGGCAACAAATCAGGCCTTTTGGGGGGTGGTTCCCAGTCTCTGAAATACATCACCAGCAGAGGCATGACAGGCTTTTTCCCTCTTCACATGCAGGAAGTTAGTGAAGACATAACAATGCAAAGCTGTTTTCAGTATCTTATCCCTGGATGCTGTTAACATTTTACTTTTATTTTCCTGCATTGTATTTTTTGTTTTAAATTTATACCTAGATTACTGAACTGCCATATTGATGTCTAGTCATGTGGGGTTCTGAATGTTTAATTTGCAAACCATTCATAGTAGTTGAGTCACACAGAGTAGTGTCTTCACTAAAGGAACTACAGTGTTACCTTGTATTTATTTATTTATTTATTTATTTATTTATTTATTTATTTATTTATTTATTTGATACACTTTTATACTGCTCCTTTTTCCAAAATGGAACTCAGGGCAGTTTCCAGATTAAAAGCAGGTAAAACAACTAAAAACAGCAACAACAAAGCCATGAAATTATGTTAAGCAAAGTTTCCTTTATACAAATTTCCCATAGGAATGCATTGAAAATGGAGTAATCCCATTTTTATGTTGTAGAGATTTGCCCCATAGGCGATTATGTTAAGTAAATTTCCCCTATCTCGGGAATTTTTTATGCTGTACAGATTTTTTGTTATACAAACTGTTTGTTATACAAGAGTCCACTGTATATGTAAGTCAATCAAATCAATCAATCAATAAAATAAATCAATAGAAACCATATATGCATAGGGGAGAAGGTAGGACACAAAATAATTTACGCAACTATGATATAGAGGAAGTTGTTAAAACTTCTGTGTAACACTTGGGGTTATCTGACAGAATTAACTTGCCACAGGATGTGGATGGACTGAAGGCAGTGTGATGCAGTGGGATCCATTATCATTGTACTAAATTTGGTACCAGGAGACGGGGATAGCTAAACTGAACCTCCAGGCTGTGACATAGACTATCTTAAAGTATAAGATTACAAGGCAAGCAGCAGAGACTTGCTGTCTTCTTTATGACCTGGGTAAGGACTGGTCAGAATCATTTGGCCATCTCTCTGGGGGAAAAGATGCTGGACTAGATGGATCCTTAGTGTATCCTGGAAGGCCACATCTTGCTCTTTCACATCAGCCTTTCCCAGCTTGGTGTCCTTCGGATGTGGCAGACTACGACTCCCAGAATATTTCATCCTGCCTGACCAACTGCTGCTCTATTGATTCCAATGGGTTTGTTTTAAGAACATCTGTGTCTGGATTCAGTCGGTTACTTTCTATCCCTCCCATCTCTCTTCCCCTGCTTATCTCCACAGAGCAGTGGGAAGAGTTCTGTGCTGGAGAGCATTGTGGGCCGGGACTTTTTGCCACGGGGTTCTGGTGTGGTCACTCGGCGGCCCCTCATCCTGCAACTGGTGCACATCCCATCACTGGAGGAGAGGAGACGAATAGCCAGTGGGGAAAGTGGTAAGGGGGGGGGAGATGGGGATTGGGCTTCTGATTCCAGCCTGGGAAAGAATCCACGCTTGGGCCGTGATGCCTGGGAGCGGACTCCATTTCTTTGGGGAGAGGGTGTGAGATGCTCCGGTCCAGCACAGGGAACTGTGGCAGCTTCACGCAGCTACAGAGTTCTTCCCCTACCTGGAGCTGTGCATCTGTTTCAGATCACCATTGCCATGAGAGGTGTGTGCGTCTAATGTGCTTCGGGGCCTAAATGTCCCAGAATTCTTCAGTCAAGTCTCATGCACATGGCCAGCATTCAGGGGTGGTGAGAGCTGTAGTCTCAGACTGCGGAAGGCCACCAGGTCAGACAGAAGATGGTGCTAGGGAGTCGTCGTTTCTCTTCCTTTCCACCCAAACTGGGAAAAGAATCTGAATTGTTACTTTGAAAGCCTTTGCTGATCAGTGACTGCAGCAATAACAGTAACTGGACTGATGAAATAAAGTGATTTCACAAAAGGTGAAAAATTGGTAGCTTATGACTTCTGTGTTTTCATACTGTTGAGGCTTCCTCAAGGAGTGATAAACCCTGCAGGAGCGTTAATGCTTTTAATAACTCTTCTACCTTCAAAGTAAAAGTTTGAGATGTTGGGATTTATGAGGATTTCTGTTAAGGATTCTCTGAGGCCTTCAGATGAGTTTTGCTATGCCAGTTCAGTCTTTCCTTCTTATATATGGAGAGCATTTTTACCCAAACAAATTCTGGGTGTGTCCAACCACACTTGCCCAATAAAAGGATGCTGATTCTGATTAATATGCTTGGCGGAAGCTAAGTGGATCATTGAGAATGCGCAGAGTGCCAGTCCTCTCCAGGATGTCCACAGACATCTAGCATAAGTGCGGCTTCTGAGTTGAGAGCTTTTAAAGTCAAAAAGCAATGCATGAATCAGAGAGGAAGAGAGAGGAGGAGCAGCAGCAGGTGGAGGTGGTGGTGGCCAAAAATAGAAGAGCGACACATAGCCAAGTTTGGAGACAACATTTGCTCTAGTAGCCAGTGGTTTCGCAACAGAAACAAAGGGGGCAGCTCAGAGAAGGTTCAAACCGTTCTAGTGGTATTTGTGGATATATGTGTGTGTGTGTGGGGGGTGTCACTGGCCATTTGTTTTAGAATGGTAAAACGATGGTGATAAGGTAAATCTTTTTGGCTCACACTGAATTTGGCAGAATCACCTTTGGGGGCAGTTTCATGTTTTGGGGGAGGGCGTGAGGCGGTTCTCGTTCACTGCAGTTTGTGTTTCCTTCTCCCCAGGCGTCCAGGCTGAGGAGTGGGCCACCTTCCTGCACTGCAAACACAAGGTGTGGTATGGGCGATAACGTATCCTATGTGGATGCTCTTTTCTTTCTTTCTGGACAAGGGCTTTGGCAGGGTCCAAACCCCCCCCCCCCCTTAGCTCAGGTTGCTAGGATGCATTTCTCTTTCTGTCACAAGATCATAGAGCCTTTTCACACGAACCCTAAGATCCACTGGCCACTTAAATTCGGACCAGAGATCTTAGGGGTTTATCGCTGTTCCTGCGTTCCCACCCCCTCCGCACTCCTGGCTCCTGGCTGTGTGAGGGGAGGGAGAAAAAAAGGAAGAAAAGAATGCCGCTCACCTCTGTTCTGCCATCCCGGCACTGCATTCAGATCTCTTAAAGGGGCGGGGGGCAAAAAAAGAACAAACAGAAGCAAGGAGAGTCCGGCAGTCACTACGTTATATCCGCATCAGGAATTTTCATCTCCGGAGAGCAGGTACCTGAAAAGTGCGCTGGGACGCGCTTAGGTGGGCGTGGTTGCACTTAATTATCTGTAAACTCCAGAGCTGGTGGGGAAACAATTTTAAGCTCCGGAGCTGGGAGACATTTGAGCCGGAGTTTAGGGGTCATGTACAAATACCCATAGAGAGCAACTATGGCTCTCCTTTGGCCTGCTCCTTTTTTGTTTCTCATCTTCTCTTTTTGTGTTCCTCTTGTAGCCGAGAGGCATCTAATTCCGTCCCACAGCAGGCAGAGAGAAAGAGAGGATCTATGGGACACTAGTCCCATTTCCTCCTGGGATGCCCTCATCAGTTAAAGGAAATGCAGCGGACAGTGCATTTCAATCTGGCAACCCTTGTCTCATTCAGCCTCTTCCTTTTCCTCAGACCTTTACCGATTTCACTGAGGTCCGGCAAGAGATTGAGATTGAAACTGAACGGACAACAGGGACCAATAAGGTACTTTCCTTCTAAGCAACCCACCTCGGTGGTTAGCTCATTTCCATAGCTGTCCCAGAGTCTTTCTTCGACTCACGAGTGATGTTTGCTTCATTCCTTTTGCAGGGAATCAGCCCAGAGCCCCTCTACTTGAAGATTTACTCTCCCAATGTCCTCAACCTGACGCTTGTTGACCTGCCAGGAATCACCAAGGTGAGAATTGCTGAAGGCTGTTGGTCTCCAGCATTCAAGGGTGAACTCGGGAGGCCCTCCCCACCTTGATAGACTTCCTTGTGAACTGCCCTTGCTTGCAAATGTGGGATCGCCAGTTCTCTTTTGCGTTTGTGTTCAGTTTGATGATAGACATTGGGTAGGAGCAGTTGCAAGGAAGAGACCTCGAGTCTTCCCCTTTTCATTCACCCTAATTTCTTTCCCTATTTCCATCTCCCCTTCCAGCCATGTTGTCCTACTGGACTCCACAGGGATGAAATTGTGGAATTTCTGGGACTAGAAATCCCATAATTTTCCAATCTGGAAATTCTGTCTGACAAGCAGACACATAAAGGTGGCTCACCTGCGAGAAATACAGTATCTCAACTGGAAGACTCTGAGGCTTAAATTGGCCTTATTCTGCCCATACTTCCTGTTCATAAGGACGGCTCCCAGTTAGCCCTGGGGCAGGAAGAGGAAGAGGAAGTGGAGCCGTGCCTAGCTAAACTTCAGTGCCTGCCAAGTGAAGACTTTGTCTCAGGTGAGCCACATTTAGGTCTGTTTTGTCTCAAGTGAAACTCCTAGAAAGGGGAGTTATGGGATTTATAGTCCAGGAAGTCAAAAAATCCCATTCTAGACAGCAGAAGTAGGGGAAGAATAAGAGGCTGTGGAAGGAAAACATGGATTTGAGGTGTAGCTTGATCTGATTCCCATGAAGGCACTTTCCTTTACTGTACTACCCTACTAGCCTGGGAAGTGGTTGTATCAGTAGAAAGGCTTCCGCTTCTCTGCATACATATGAATTCTATAGCACACACACAGGGTTGTGTTGTTTTGGGATTGCATGGCCCTGTGTCCACCCTCAGGGCACTGCTGGTAGTTTTGTGTCAGCCAGAACTAGCCTGAGATGGAGCTTCCTAAGCAAAGCAACCACATTTGATGTCTTGGGACCTGAAAGATGCAGGTTATGAAGAGCAGAGCATTTTGAAGCTGCCTCCCATGGGTGCTCTGCTTAAACTGAGTGGTTGTAGTCTTGTAAAAATACTGTCTTTGCATCAGAAGTACTGTGGTCTGCAGGTGGTCCAAATTTTGACTTGGCTGAGATGCATCTTCTGCATTCTCAAAGAAAAGCTAAACTTTCTACTCTATACGAATCTTTACCTGTGAGTGCTTGGTGCTGTTGATAAATAAATTAAATTACACTTGTTTTATTTGCTGAGAAAAGCTGCTTTGAAGCTTCAGGATTTTGTTCTGGACTCATGAGCACTGGAAGCACACTTTCCCTCTTTAACCTTAAAGGAAAGCTTAATCTTTCTGAATATACTATACTTGGTTATTTTTTCTACGGTCAGGTGGAAACCAAATGCCCCTTGCTGCAAATTCCTCTACTCTGACAGAGTATAGCTCTTCCCCACCCATGGGTGGAAACCGAGCAGAAAAACTAGAGAGACCTGATCAAAAACAAGGAAGAGGTGTCTGTCTAGCCTTTATTGGACTGAAACCCCCAAAATCCATTACTGTAAACTTGCTGTGTTACTAGTGATGGTAGTTTTACTCCAACCAATATCTGCTGAGTGACACATTTCCCTCTGTGAGGGTTCGAATCTCCCTCTAGACAGTTCCGATTCACAAACTGGAGACGAGTCATTTTTTAAGAAAATTTCAAAAGGATTTTTATTATAACTTAACTCAAAGTCTTTATGGGTAAATTCAACTGTTTCTGGTGACAACACCGGCATAGGTAAATCAACATTTCTTTTGAACTTGGACAGTAATGGAACTTCGCCAACGGGCGTTACGTTAACACTTGAATCCCTCAGGGGAACGGCGGAATGGGTGAACCCCGACCCAGACACTGAGTCCCGCAACACGGGTGCTTGGCCCATTGAGCCACAGGCGTTGCACCTTTCGCCTCCCTCCGTGCTCGGAACCTGTTTGAGTTCTCGGGCCATTTTAGGGGTCTTACGTGGACCGCCCAGATCCAGTCTTCCCCTTTCTGGACTTTCGTCCAACCCGCGCAGTCACATTTCTTCTCCCCCTCTGTCTGGGTGCTAGCTTCCCTCAGCCTTCTGTTCCAACTGTCTACTCTCTCTTTCTCCTCCCCCCAACCGTCTTTCTCCTCACGCGCGCGTCGTCCTGATTGGCCGGTTTTCTCCTCCACCACCCAATACGCGTCTCTCGTTCTCCCACCTGTTTCAGCCTCCCAATCCTCCTTTTCGTCATCAGTTAACTCAATAACATGTAGTCTTTTAATGCGCCTCTCCAACTCTTTATCTTCTTCTTTTCTATCCCTACTGGGCTCAGACGACACACTTCTTATTTGCTCTCTCAGCTGCTCCGTCTCCTCACACCCTCCTACATTTAAAATTTAATCTTACCGCTTAGGTGTAAATTCTAATACAGCTGCCATCGGCCTTACGGAATGCAGGTGAAAAGGCAAATCTGAGACCAGATTTTCCTTGTGGCTCTTTTTTGACAGTCTTAAAGTAACTTCAGGGCTTGTTTGTCTTTGCTTTGTACCCCAGGTGCCTGTTGGGGATCAGCCACCGGATATTGAGGTGCAGGTCCGGGATATGATTCTGTCCTACATTTCTAACCCAAACTGCCTGATCCTGGCAGTGACTGCTGCCAATACAGACATGGCTACGTCCGAGGCGCTGAAGCTGGCACGAGACGTGGACCCGGATGGTATGTATGCAGAATGCCGAGGGCAGGAGGATGTTGGCTAGCGGTGCTTGGTTCCTGCTGAGAGTAAGAGGAAACTAGTTACAGTGTCCTTGCTGGGATACCTGTCCCCTGGATGCACATGTGACATCTGTAATGGACAGCTGAGATGGAGCAGGAAGAGGGGAGTATATAAAGGAGCAGCCGGGCTCTTCTGTTTTCCCTTCTCTCTGCCTCTGCTCATCCAAGTATCTTTGGATTGCGGCTCCCACCATGGCTTCCCATAAGGTGTACTGGGTAAGGTTTCTGGGGACTGTCATGCAAAACTCTGTAGGGCAAAAGGTTTGGCCACCCCTGCTGTGTAACAGGAGGCTCTGCCCTTTGTTTCTCCCCAGGACGAAGGACACTGGCTGTGATCACCAAGCTGGACCTGATGGATGCTGGGACGGATGCCATGGATGTGTTGATGGGCCGAGTTATTCCCGTCAAGCTGGGCATCATTGGGGTGGTCAATAGGTCAGTGGCTGTGGGCTGTCGGCAGCTGAGCTAGGAACCCGGGACAGCAAGCTGAGGGCTGCCCCCATCTCCCCAAGATATAGTAGATATCGAGATATAATTATGGGCTTGGCATGCCAGGGGCTATCAACAAGGGGTAACTTTTGAAGTGTGCAGAGCTGGATCCTTGAATCCAGTCCCTGTCAAGGGGCGCCAGTGGGTAATCAAAGGCCCAGCCTCTGGCTCTGCAGAGATAGGGAGCAGAAGCAGAGAGAGAGAGCTAGAGAGAGAACATTTGCTTCAGCTTAAAATGTCCGCCAGTTAGCACGGTCAGGGATAACATGTGTTGGGAAAGGTCATCCAGAACATCAGGAGCCCAAAGTGTCTCCATTCCTGACACAAAGACTTACTTCACTCTGGCTCTTGTTGGTGAGTTCGTGTCGGGGCCTTGCTTCTTTTGCTAGGAGTCAACATGATATCAACAGCAACAAAAGCATTGGTGAGTCCCTACAGGATGAGCATAGTTTTCTGCAGAAGAAGTACCCGTCGCTCGCCAACCGAAATGGCACTCGCCATCTAGCCAAGACCCTCAACAGGTAAGAGAGGGCCAAGGCGGTTGAAGCCAAGAGCTTTTTGATGGGAGTAAAGGATTGTGAGGGGGGGAATTTGGTGATTAAGAAGACCTTGACAGGATCTGGTGCAGCACGGTGTGTTGCTCTCTGTCCAAGCTCTGCATTCCAGAGTATTTGGCAGATAGCATGGCATGCAGTTGATCCATGAGCTGTCCCCACAAACTGATGCTGCCTGGCAAATACTTATGATAAAATGGGGTCTCTGCATGCTCCTCCCCTGCTTGAGTGTGCTGGTGAAACCGGGGGATTCAGAGACACGAAATCAGCCAACACGAATCTCCCCCTCCCTCCTTGGGATTGAGGCCAAGGGCCCCCTCTCTGCGAAAGGGAAGCCAGCCAGGCACCGAAGGCTGACTCCGCTCTTCCCTCCCAGGCTTTTGATGCACCATATCCGGGACTGCCTGCCTGAACTGAAAACCCGGGTGAACGTGCTCACGGCCCAATACCAGTCCGTGCTGCAGAGCTACGGGCAGCCCATTGAGGACAAGAATGCTACCTTGCTTCAGATCATCACCAAATTTGCCACCGAATACTGCAACACCATCGAGGGCACGGCACGCAACATCGAGACATCTGAGCTGTGAGGAACCCTCTCCTGGCAGGGGCTTGGGGAGGGGAGGTGCACGGCCGTGGGGACGAAAGGGGTGCGGAAGAGAAGCTCTTGAGGCTGATGGGCTGCCCTTCCCTGGTAGGTGTGGCGGAGCCCGGATGTGCTACATTTTCCACGAGACTTTTGGTCGCACCCTGGAGTCGATCGATCCGCTGGCCGGACTTACCATGCTGGATATCCTGACTGCCATTCGGAATGCTACCGTAAGCCCTGCCCGTTGCGTTTTTCAGCAGGCCGTTGAAACCCATCTTGGATCCTAGACACAGATGCCCCTTGACAGCCTAGCATCTGCTTCCCTCTTGGCAGCCTTGGTAATTTGGAAGGCATAGGGTGCAAGATATGGTTGCATTATGTAGCAACAGCCCCGTGGATGAAACTTTCAAAAGAGCCTTACCACTCCCCCCTCCGCTGATTAGGTTGTTTATTATGGGGAAGGCTTGAGGCCAGCCATTCCCAGCTCCCCCCTCCCCCCCGACTGCACTAACGGGAGGAGTAATCTTGACTTAGCTTGCCATGTTTGAGAAGTAACAAGAGGTGTAATGAATGCCAGACTCAAGCTCTTTTATTCCATTGCTGGTTGCTCAGAATGAGTCCTTGTTCATCTATAGAGGAACATCTTAAAATGTCCCTCTTCTTTTGATTGAATACTGTAGAGTTTTTGGAGAGGGTAGCCATGTTAGTCTTTTCAGGAATTCCAGGCAAAAATCAAAGAAAAACAAAACAAAACAAAAGATATAAAAGACACAAAACATGTGGCACATGGTGTATGTGGGGGAGGTATTACATCCTCACAGTGGAATAGGATGTCCCGGAGGGCAAGGGGAACCCTGAACAGTCATGCTCAAGACTGGAACCCTGAACAAGTCTCATTTCTATAACCCAGATAAAGAAGACCTCTGGCATTTTACAAAACCTAAATCAGTTCTAGCTGCCGGTTTGTAAAATGGAGGAATGGAGATTTCCATGATCTGAATTATATACAAGCCATAGAGAGCAGCACGTTTCCAAGTTCCTATGAGAAATTGCCAAGTCCTGAATGAACATTGAAGTTCTACGGAACTTCCTTACGGCTGGAAGTTTACCGATCCTTGTGCTGCATTCCTTATGACTTCAAGGATCCCACTGAACTCATTTGGATCCATGTTGGCATAAATTGGTTAGGGGGAAGCATGGTACCAAAACACCCTAGGCTGCAGCAAGGCATGCTGGAATGAGCGACAACGAGGCTGCTCTTCTTGGGAAATGGAAACCTGCAAAGGTCTATCTGGCCCATCACCCTTGTGTGTCAGGAGCACCGGAGATGGAGCTTCAGTCCGATGCCTCATTCGTGTGTTGAGACATTTCCCCGAGGCAAATTATTTGGGGAGGAGAGGATCTCACTCTGGGGCCCTTTTGCCCTGCTGCGTCATCTTCCCAGCACGCCTCCATCTCTGGATTTTATACGGTGGCTTTCACTGACGGGTTGCCTGCCCTGCCCTTCCCACAGGGTCCCCGCCCAGCTCTCTTTGTCCCCGAGGTCTCCTTTGAGCTGCTGGTGAAGCGCCAGATCAAGCGCCTGGAGGAGCCCAGCCTCCGCTGCGTGGAGCTGGTCCACGAAGAGCTCCAGCGCATCATCCAACATTGCTCCACCTACAACACTCAGGTACAGCCCCATCTGTGGCCTGCTGGCATGGCCCTTCCTCACCTCACTGTGTAGGTTACTGGATCACCACCACACAGATACGAAACTTTGGGAACCTTGGGAGGGCAATTATTGCACACATGTGGGCCCAGTTCCTCTTGATAAATTACAGATCACCCATTTTATATGGGAGTGGCAGTGAGCTCAGTGAGACATCTGATTCAACAGGGGGTTGAAATGACCTGTGGAGCCAATTTAGTATTTGGTTCCAAATAACCTCCTGCCAGCTCCAGTGCAACAAGGGAAGGAGAACATCTTCAAACAGCCAAATGATTCTTAAAAGAGTGGTGGCCATTCCAGAGGTGGCTGTCAAAAGAAACATGCAACCTGGTCCTGTGTGGGTCTTGACTTAGGCTTTTCTGATGAAAGTAATAGTGTGCCGTCGTCAGTTCTGCCTAACCCTTTTCAGGCTTGTCTAGGGAGAGCTGTGGTTCCCAATCTGGGGGCTTGGGACCCCTTTGGGGGTCGAACGGCCATTTCACAGGGGTTGCCATGAGCCAGTGAAGAAAAAGGTGGGGAGGGGGAAGGGGGGTGGAAGAGTGAGCTACAGCTTGATAGTTTAGAGGGGATGTCAAGTCAATGGCACCGGAGGATGCAATAGGCTGAGAATGCCTGTAGAGGGAAGTTCTATGTGGCACCTGTGGCAGTGGCCGACCAAAGGGGTCTTGTGGCCTCTTCCAAGCAGGGTCACCACAACACGAGGAACTGTTTTAAAGGGTCACGGCATTAGGAAGGTTTCGAACCACTGAGGTAGAGCATACATAGAAGTTATTTACTATTCCCTTCTTCTGGGGGTGGATTGTGCCAATTGCCCAAGGCTATACAGGCTGGCTTCTTGGCGATGCACAACGGGGAATCGAACTCTCAACCTGTACCTCCTCAGCCAGATACTGAAGTCACTGAGCTATTCAGCCTGTGTGTGTGTGTGAGAGAGATATTCTTAGCCTCACTCAGACAAACACAAGCAGTTTGACATTTTAGAAGTAGAAGTGTTGGTGGAAGCCTGACACTGTGTTTGAAAAGACTTTATAGATATTACAAAAAGAAAGGGCAAGAAATGTGGAGGAAATCAAACTTAGTCCCTTCCACCTTTCCCTTTTGGCTTTAGTTAGGATTGTCTGCTCATTTGCATTAACAGCTGGACTCACCTCATCCTTCCCACAACTCTCAAGGTGGCTTGTTCAGATTGCAGTACTTCTTTGCTTTTTGAAGAAACTATTCTAATATACAGTAATCTCCCGCCTATTCTGGGTTTTAGGGACCCAACCCAGCCCGTGATAATGGAAAATCCAGGCTATCCGGATGCTGGGTTGGGTCAGGACTGGGGGGGCTGCCTGGGGCCTCCTACACTTACCTGAGGTCTGGCGCTCCCAGGGTGCGCTGCCTATTGGAGACCCCAGAAGTGGTTTTTGGTGATCCAGATGCCACTTCCGGTTCTGGGGCCTTCAACAGGACAGGGAAGCCTGTTGGAGGCCCATTTGTGGCAGCGCCAGGCCAGGGGTAAGTGCAAGAGGCCTCAAACGCACCCAAGCAGCTTACCCCAGCGGGCCTTGCATTTCATGTACAGCAGTCCTGCGATATATTGGGACCGCAGTATATGTACCACGAAATGGCCAGGGATGACTGTATATATATTTAAATAAGGCTTTTAAACCAGCTTGAGTTCTGTGTTATCTTTAGCATGATGCAGAGCTCAAAGTAACCCATGGGATGCTTCCCAGGCAAGCCCAGCTGCCATGGACTCTTGTGTAATTTAATTGTTTATGCAATTGTTGATTATGTTTATTAGTTTAAATAGAATTTTTGTACACCAGTCTTAATTGTTTTCCTTGTTGTAAACTGCCCAGAGTAGCTGTCTTGCCAGGTGTGAGGTATAGAAAATAAAGACATAAATAAATGACAATTGTGCTGTGATGCATTAAAGACTAACTGCTATATCATATGGTGAACTTTTGTGGATCAAGTCTGCTTTCTCAGCCATATGTGTATTGCTCATGTGTGTCAGAATTGTGGCTTTAGTTGTACTGAGAGTCAACTAAGGGAAGATTTGTAAAGCTCCCTGAAGAGTGAAGGCAGGCGAATGTGAATGCAAACTTTCCCCTTCTCCTAGGAGCTGCTGCGTTTCCCCAAGTTGCATGAGGCCATTGTGGAGGTGGTGACCGGGGTCCTTCGCAGGAGGCTGCCCATCACCAATGAGATGGTAATCGAGGCTGGTTGGGTCCCGGCAGAAATGGTGGGGTGGAGTTTGGCTTCGGTCCTTGACCTAGCCACAGACCGGACACTCGTTTCTCTCATCATCTAGGTGCACAACCTGGTGGCGATTGAGCTGGCCTACATTAACACCAAGCACCCGGACTTCATTGACACGTCACTCGTCTCTGCCTCAGTGAGCAGCTCTAAGGTACATCCCCGATGCCCATGTGTCCTTCAGGCCCCTCTTGGGATCTGGCCCTTCTGCCCACTCCCACCTCTCTGTCTCCTTCCTCAGAGTGAACCTATTGCAGATGGAACCCGGCGGTGGAAAAGCGAAAAAGCCGAAGACCCTGGCGCTGAGGACCGTCCCAAGGGTTCCTCCGTGTATTCCAGCCCCAGCCGGTCTCATGCAGTCAACTTGCTAGACACGGTCAGCTGGGGAGAAGGACTGGAGGGACAGAAGGAGGGACCAGGGGGGGCTCATCCAGTGGCTGGTCATTCTAGCCAGTGATACGGAAGATGTATATCTCAGCCTATCTGGAGAGTAGCCTGTTGGGAAAGCTGATCTGCGCTGAGCTAGATTAGGCGCTTCTAGGAGAGATGTAATTAGCAGGGGCTGATTAGAGTTTGTTGGTGCAGTGGTTAAATGCCAGTACTGCAGGTAAAACTGTGCTCACGACCTGGGGTTCAATCCCAGGTAGCCGGCTCATGGTTGACTCAGCCTTCCATCCTTCCGAGGTCAGTAAATTGGGTACCCAGCTTGCTGGGGGGGGGGGCAATATGTAGCCTGCATTACTGAAATTAAACTGTAAACCAACGAGAGACTACTTGAAGTGGTATGGGGCTATATATAAGCATAACACTTTTTCTAGATGGGGGGGCTTAAATAAAGGGGATGAGCTAGGTGGTTATCTATCAATTGATCTGTCTGGGTCATATTTCCTGCTTTGTGTACCTCACTGGCTTAAGCAGCCTGTGAGCGGACCTCCTTCAGCCTTTGCATGCACCCTGCACGGACGGGGTGGGGAGGAGCGTTCTTTTCAGTGCTCGGAGCCACTGAAACATGGATGGCTGCTCTTTCAGGTTTGCTAAAGCACTGCTCCCTCTGCTCTCCTTAGCCCATGCCAGCAACTCGGAAACTGAGCCAGCGTGAGCAGAGAGACTGCGAGGTCATCCGACGCCTTATCAAATCTTACTTCCTTATTGTGCGCAAAAGCATCCAGGACAGGTAACTGAGCTGACACGGCATTTGGGGCAGCCCTGAGGTGTCACAGGCGCAGGGCCAGATGTAGATGGAGAGAGGCCGTAGACCCCTCCCAATCCCCCACCGTCAGGACTAGATGAAAGTGGGAGAGCTTTAGGAACAGAAATGAATGAAGCTTAGGAGGATGACGAGTATTTAAAATTCTGCAATGCACAATTTCCTCCCTAAAGGATACTGTTCTTAAATATCATAGTGATTGGAACTATGCATTCATATCAAAATTATCGCTGAAAAGCTTCTACAATAAACCTTGTGCGGAATAAGCATTGATTTATTAAGGAAAATGAAGTTGTAATGTTATTCTTAAAAAAAACCCTTGGGTTTACAAATTATATCGCTTGGGAAGTGTCATGTGGGCTTTTGTCACTCTTCAGTGGCTGTTAACACTTAATGACTTCTCTGTGCTTTTCTTGAGGGGGGCAGTGAGACCCTTCTGGATGACTCCTGAGGTTTGGAGAGGAAAACCCGTAACTTTTGGGGTTTCTCCTGGAGGGTTGGCGCCTGCACATTTTTGGGCTTTTTCAGGATGAGGTTCAGTTCCCATCCTGCAGCCTGGCCGCCTGCCTTCTACAGATAGTTCTGGATCCTTCCAAGGATCCCTTCCCACCGCTGCCTTCCCTGACCCCAAAGGCCTCTCTCTGCCTGTGGGCAATCTGCAGCAAGAGCCCCCCCCCCGCCTCTCTGAGGGTTGCTGAACGACTCCCTCTCCCATTTATATCTTCTGAATCCTGCAATTTGGGGCCATAGAGGCATTTGGGGTAGAAGTGGCCATTCTGACTAGACTACACAACCTAAACTAAAGCAAACACAAGACGGAATCTATTCTGTCACATCCAACAAGCCAACCCTATAGCACAGCATCATTTAAAAACCTGAACATTTTCAGAAAGGATTCAAAATAAATTTCCCCAAGGCACTTGAAATTGGGAGGTTGGAAAATGATATAAAAGCATAGGTTGATAATTAACTACAGTAGTGCCTTGGTGTATGAGCATTTCAGGAGAAGAGCAAAATTTTTCATAAAATTTTGCTCTGCTCCATGAGCAGTGTCTTGTAAGATGAACACCGGATGTGTTTGTTTTGCCATCAGCTTCCCTCCTCTTCAGCTGCAGCCATCGCCGTTGTGCCTGCAAGGGGGGAACAGTGAAGGCAGTGGCGAGGGGGTGATGGCAGCGCAGGCCAGGGGCCTCCCTCCCTCTCTCATGGCCTGGATCGCCGCCTCCTCCTTCTCCTCACTTTGGCCCTCGCTGTAGCACCGGCAAGAGGCCTCTGGACCTGCCCGCAGGCCTTCAATCCTTGTCACGGCATGGACGGGGACTGTGGCTGTGGAGGCCTCTGCTGTGGCCTTGGTGAAGGTCCCGGCCAGAGACCTCTGGACCTGGCTGCAGGCCTTCAGCCCTTGCCGTGGCCCTGGGCAGATGAAATTGTCTCCTTTTTCATAGGCGCCATTTAGTGGGGGAGAAATTGAACCCAGCCAGTTGGGCCTTTTGCACGGTCTGTCCTTTATGAAACTGTCTCCCATGCAGCGTCCCCAAAACAGTCATGCACTTCCTGGTGAACTACGTCAAGGATCACCTCCAAAGCGAACTGGTTGGCCAGCTGTACAAATCCCAGCTGCTGGACACCCTGCTCACCGAGTCCGAGGACATGGCCCAGCAGCGCAACGAGGCGGCCAATATGCTCAAGGTGAGGGGAGGGGACAGAGCCGAGGCCTTTGATCTCTGGGCTGGGTCCCTGGAGTGGTGCCGGTGGTTCATCATTGGCCAGGCCGGGCGGGGAGAAGGAAAGAACTACTGCTTAGGCTTCAGATCCAGAGTTTCACCGATTCTGGAATTCCCTCCGGGAGGATCTTGAGCTGCTCGGCTTTGGCTTTTACATCCTGCAAGGTCTTGGGCCCAGATGACCTCAGCAGATGGAGCAGAACAATTTCTTTTCTGTACAGCATATTAACAGACCTCTGAAACGTCTTTTGCTCACTTAGCTCTTATTTTATTGTGCTGGTTGGCTCCCTTGATGGGTGGAAATGCTTTGAGGAGTGGGGTTTCAAGATCTGATCCATTCCCCAATGAGGCCCTCGGTTCTTTTGCAGGCACTCCAGAGAGCCAGCCAGACCATCTCGGAGATCCGGGAGACTCAGCTGTGGTAACCTGCACCCAAAGCCACGCCAAGGCCCCCATGTCACGGAAGACCACTCATCTCCAGCCGCACAACACTCATTTCTGAGGCCCACTGGAGTTTTGGGAGCTGTTCCCCAATGGGAAGAGAAAAGCTTCAGCCTCGGCTAGTTTAAGCCCCAGCTTAACATCAAAAACCCGTCCAGGACTTAACTCCATGGTCCTCGGCAGCACTTTGAAGCCAGTATCCATGGACTGAAAGGCAGCATGGCATCTTCACCTCCATTGTTTTCCCATTCTTCCTTGTTCCATAAGTATTAAATGATTGTTTTGTACATAGTTTAAATTGTTGTTCACCACACCTGCATTCTTGAGCCATTCTTTATTCATGGCAGCTTGGGGCCCAATACCCCGCCTTCCTCTCTGGTGCATTTAGTCAAGACTAAATGGCGTGAAACCGTTTGCCTCTGTGTTTTGTCGGCCTGACTGCTACAAGCAGGCAGCTGTGTCAACGTGGGCCTGTGCTTGAATGTCTTGTCTCGATTAATGCCCTAACACACTAATGGGCAAACTTCAGTACTGCAGATGTTTTGGACCACAACTCCCACAGTCAATATAGGCTTGGAATTCTGGGAGTTGTGGTCCAAAACATCTGGAGTGCTAAAATTTGGCCACCATTGCCCTAACCGCTGGGTGAAGTGGCCCTGGCTAGACCAGGACAAGGGCACACCTGGCTGGCTTTGGATTCGGTAAAGGCTAGCTTGTGGGAGAGCCCCTGTGTCCCAAAGCACTGGACCTGCTGGTGTTGGCTCTCCTCTGGAAGTACCTCTTCACTCTCCCCTCTTTCTCCAGGCATTGTGTGCCACTGTGCCATTCACGGAGGGCCTCCAGCTTATCCTGTTTCCCAGGGCACAAATGAA
Source organism: Phrynocephalus versicolor (assembly GCA_023846285.1). Taxonomy (NCBI): domain Eukaryota; kingdom Metazoa; phylum Chordata; class Lepidosauria; order Squamata; family Agamidae; genus Phrynocephalus; species Phrynocephalus versicolor. The sequence goes on along the minus strand of JAHTLZ010003468.1, from coordinate 2,486,955 downwards.
ATCGGTCTGGACCATCCCCAAGTTCGCATGCACCGTTTGAGCCGCAAGGGAGCTAGGCCTTTTCTACCAATTTCATGAAATAAACTTGTGGAAGGCAAATAACCATGATTCGGATTTTTCATTTTTTTAATATTGGGGAATAAGAAGGGGGAGGGTATTTCTCGGAAACTAGAGATAGCCCTTGCAGCCTTTTCATCCACCCCAGGGATGCCTACAAAGAAGTTTCACGTGCTTGAAGTTAAATATGATAAATTTTCACTTCATCTATCTGACACTACAGAGTATAAGATCAAATGTTACGCCTTCCTATTTCTGTGCTTCTGTGAACACAAAGCAGTTGGTGGTGGAAATAAGTATAAATTGTATGAGGCAAAAATCTTTGAAACTACACTGATTCAGCTCCACTTGCTCTTTTTGCACGGATTTTGCAATTTCAGAAGGCAGGGGCAGAATTGTTCCTTCCTTAACAAACAAACAAACACAAAAACCCTTGCCAGCAGGTCTAGCTGTGTGAGCCTTAAAATGTTTTTCATCTGGATATACCAGAGTCCTCAGGCAAAGTTGCAGACCTGAAGACATGCTTCAAACAAAACGTACAGTAACCCCCCGCCGATCGCAGGGGTTAGGGACCCACCCCACCCGGGATCCATAAAAATCCGTGATATGTGGAAGTGGGGGGCCTGGGTGCACCGGGGGTGATTGTGCACCTGCCCGAGAAGTCTTGGGGCGGGGTGCGGCGCCGGCGGCAGGGGTATCTGACCTCCTGCCGCCGCCTGGGACTTCTTGTCCGGGGCCGTCTCCATTGAAATGCACTGCCAATACATTTCAATGGAGAAAATTTTCCCCATTGAAATCCATTGGCTCAATGCATTTCAAAGGAGATTGCGCCCCCCCCGGCACCCCCCTGAGGCTTCTTGGAGGTGCGGGGGGTGGGCGGGCGTGGAGCGACCTGATCGCCCCCCCCCGTGGCTCCGAGGCTTCTTGGAGGTGCGGGGGGGCGCGTGGAGCAACCCGATCGCCTCCTGCTGCTCCCCTGCATGGCTCCGAGGCTTCTCGGAAGGGGCGGGGGGTGGCTGGGAGCGATGCGATCACCCCCCGCACGGCTCCAAGGCTTCCTGCGATGTAGTGGGACCACAGTACCTGAACCACGAAATGGCAGGGGGTGATTGTACTCATCTTCATCCCAAGTATACTGTTGGATCTGAGTGGAGGTGGAGGCTGCAAAGGCTGAAGGTGCCTCCATTGACTCACATCAGTATTAGGGTACTGAATGGTATGCCACTGCAGCTTGCTGGATCCATGGTTCCTGAGCTCCAAAGGGGTGAGTCTGGTTATGATTGGGTCCAAGGTGGGTGCCAAGTAGCTGAGTTTGGTGATGGAGGATCATCAGATCCGAAATAACTGGAGGTGAAGGAGCCACGGATACTGCAGGCTGATGGTGAGCAGCCAAAGAATCTCGGAAATTTGGATCCGGAATATGAATCCGGAAGTGCTTCCAAGAAATGTCCGGCACTGATAGGTGTGTCTGCTTCAGTGGAACAGGCTAAGGGGTCATGGCTATGCCTCTGCTGCTTATTACACTTCCGGGCAACTGGCGCCGGAGCAGAAGGCCAAGAAGATGTAGACACCATTGGGTGTGCGTATGGGGCCAAAACCAAGCCCAGAGGCTTCACAGCAGGCTGGCTGTTCACAGGAAGCAAGGCTTGGTAGGCATAAGCACCTGAGCCTGGAATGGATCCGAGGGCAAGGCTTACAAGGGAACTGGAGCCAAAGCCTGAAAGCCAGGTGAAGCCATGAGATAATGGTCTACAAATGAACCTCACAATTGTGACACAGTTGGACAGGCGCTACAGGGAACCCCTGCTAAATTGCTGGACTCAGACTGGACTGCAGCCAGCATAGCCAGACCACTTGAAGGTTGACGTGATGAATCTGCCACTGGCTGACTAGACCCTGCTGGGATCATAGTATGAACAGGCTGCCAGGAAGGCAAAGTGTCAGGAGCTGAAGCTATGGGCCCAAAGTGAATGGAAGGTGGACGGGATACAGATGGATCCAATGAGGAAGGTGGAGCACTCAGAGGTGGAGGGATATCTCTAGATGACTCAGCTGGAGCTGAAGTTGGAAACATGGGTACAAAAAGTCCTTTTAGGCACCTTATCTTTGAGAGGATGTGGAGATCTCAAGGAAGAGCTTGAATCTCAGTATGATGGAGAGAGATCACTCAACAGATTCATAATTGAAGGAGGTCAAATCAGAGATGGGATCGGAGATGGGGTTGGAGGGATTGGGGAAGAATGCCAAGGCAGACAGTATCGGTGGAAGGGGCTAACTTTGCTGCATTTAGTTTTGGAGGCTTTTCTGGTTTGGATTTTTTTTTGTTTCTTAAGCTTTGAATGAACCTTGCAGAGCTTTTTGACAGTCAAAATTCAGAATGGAAGAGGCCACATGAGAAACAGAGAAAGTGAAGTGTTTGGATCTGAATTCTATTTTTGGCGGGAAAAGATTTTTTTTCCAGGACAAAGGTATTTAGCCTGTGGCAGCAGTTCTTAGTTGCTGAAGACCCAAAATTATGGCTGTGTTGGCAGGAGGCTGTCTGGTGGGATTCCCCAATGCCATAAAGGCACTAGAGTGTCCATGAGAAAGAGGGATCTTATCTCAGCACTCAGAGCACTTCTTAAATGGGCCCTGACTAGGGGCATAAAAGAAAAATCAATAGACAAAAAAATCATTTGTGGGGGAGGGTAATATAGAGGGAAGGAGTGAAACAAAATTAGGAAAGAAAAGGAAAAACAAACTCATGAAATTGCTGGATTGAAAGGAGATGACAGTAAGCAGAAAAATGTTCCTGCGACGCAACCAGAGTGGCAGCTAAAGGGAACTGAAAGGGTTGGGTTTTTGTGTGCTAATACATGCGCAGAAGGAGGGGGAGGAGACTGTCTTTGTTTTTAAGCTCTGGAATGTCCTAAAACCTTGTGCCTGCGCACTACAAGACCCATATGGGTGGTTCACAGAGACCATGAAGAAAAACCAATAATTCACGGATACAGAAATGTCCCCAGTTGCACAGGCTCCTTCCTTGTCATTTGGAACTTGTCCATCCTTGATGGGAACTCCCCATGGCAGATGAACACTAGGCGACTATACAGGTGTTCTGCCATCTCTTCTCCTCCATAAGGTAGGCAAATAATACACAAGACATCACTTTTTCACACAGCAAGGACGTTTGGTCAATTTATGAAGCATAAAATATACAGTTTCTTTTATGTACAAAGTGGGCAGGGGGTGAGGGGAAGGTAAAGAACCCAAAAATACAGCCCATCGGGAGTCTTCCAGCCATGAGCCCTAGGAAAAAAAGGGGCAAGGGAGAAGAGGCCCATGCCATGGAGTCCAAACAGACTGGAGCCCGGCCACTCCCTCTCGGAGGCTGGTATTTATAATATATAGTATATATATATATATACAGTATATATATATACACAGAAATCTCTGTACAGCAACAAACCCAACACAGGAAGTGCAGTGCAGGGTAGGGACAAAGTGCATGC
>JAHTLZ010003468.1:2465314-2478455 GCA_023846285.1 Phrynocephalus versicolor | reverse complement strand
GTGTGTGTGTGTGTGTGTGTGTGTGTGTGTGTGTGTGTGTGTGTGTGCATCCAGGGTGGTGGTGGTGGTGGGGGAGAGAAAATGGCGACTGTCCTCAATCCCATTAAGCAAAGCAACAGAGCAGAGGCAGAGTTTAGCAGCAGACAGAGGAAAAACAGAGTGTGTGTCCTGCTCCTGTTTGAGGTTATTTGGACTTTAGCCAGATGGGGGGAAGGGACTCTTCTGTTGCTGTTAAATGATCTTGGTCAGGGCAAGAAAATATCCTGCCCCCACCCCCACCCCCGAAAAAATATCTGTCTCTCTCCTGTGATTCAGAACAGAGTCGTGTTTCCTCCCACCTCACAATCTGAACGGGTGCCGTACAACAAGGGACAGGAAAATGTTTATCCACCCGCAAATTGTATTTGCCCGCTTGCCACCCTTCTACCCTCTGCTCTTGATGTTCAAAATCTTTCCCTTCTATATTCTTCCTTCAGGTTTGTGGAGGAGAAAGGATTAAATGTTGGGGACCATGATCGAGAATGTTCTGGTTTCTTCCCAGCCAGGGCCAAAGCCTAGGTAACTACCTTCCTGAGATGGTCATTTCCTAAAGTGGACCTAAAGTTCAGCAAAGCTTCAACAGAAATCAATCTTTAAAAAAACAACAAAAACCCATGGGTTTCATTACATCGAGATCAAGTGGCTTTTTGAGACTTGCTTGGTTTGTAGACAGAGGAGGATTTGCTTTTGTTTTGGCTTTGGAATGCTCTCCCAGCGGAGAATCTGCAAGCCTAGCCTAAATCTGCAAGATTTAGCCTAGATGTGTCTCTCTGTTTTTCTGCATGCAGCCTTTATTCAGGAGCATTCCAAAGGTTAACACCAGAGGTGACACAGGGACTAGAACAGATTCTGTCACATTCTGCCCAAGGTACATACGGTACAGATTCCAGAGAACTCAAAATGGGGCTCAGAAAAGCCCCTCACCCTTGTCTTCCCCAGAGGCAGGCAGCACGAGGGAGGGCCCACTGAGGAGAAGACAATTCCTGCTCAAGACTTCCCAGCATGCCTGGCAAGGCCTGGCACAGAGCTAGGCCCCACGATCTGCCTCCGACTTCCATTCCTGTGGGCGGCCTTCCTCTAACGCTCTCTTCACCATACGTTGAGAAACTCTGCCTCGTTCCTGATCTTCCTCCCGGCCCCTAGCCTCCCAGGCCCGATCCTCCAGGGGCCACGGAAAGACCCCAGAGTCCTGATGCCCAGGCCCTCACCAGCGTCCGAGAGGTCACGGAGGGAGCTGCTGAGGGCACTCCTCTTCAGTCCTTCTCCCACCGTGTAGGCATCCTCCAGGCTGCTGCGCGTCAGGGTCCCATTCACAGTCTCCTTGGGCCCGGAGGAAGGGGAGGCGTTGGGCCGCATCACTCCTTTTTGCTTCTCCAGCTCCGCTGTGAAGGCAAAGGAAAAAAAGAATGGATGCTGAAGGCCACAGACACCAACACATGGGGGCGCAGGGTTGACAATCCACGGAGTGCAATCCTCAGCCCTGATGGTTAGACAGGCCCTTCTTGCAGCTGGAGGAGGAGCGACCACCTAGTAGCGCTTAAAGCACTCTCTGGGCGGTTTACGAGTATGCAGGCTACACATTGCCCCCTTCCTCCCCCAGCAAGCTGGGAACTCATTTTACCAACCTCAGAAGGATGGAAGGCTGAGCGAAGCTTGAGATGGCTACCTGGGAATGAACCCCAGGTCCTGAACACAGTTATGGCTGCAGTACAGCACTGCACCACAAGGCTCTTATATGCAATGGCTACCATGACTCTATGCAGAAACTAGTCTCAGGGGGAGACAGGAGTCCTGACCTCCAGGGTACACAAACAGCCCTGGGAGCTTCCCCCGTGAGGCTGATTTGTTTCTGAGCTTCCTGCCTCTCTTTCATTTCCAAATATCTCTCTCCTGGTGAGCAGAATTTGAACCAGTGACTCACATTCCACCCGGTACTTCTCCATCTCCTGGACTTCAGCAATGGACTCCCGCAGGTCGCTGGTGAAGCGCAACCGATCCTGCAGGCTGGGGGCATTGAAGATGATCAGGACTTTCCTCTCCCCGCCAGGAACCGCTGAGAGCAGCTTAATCCCAAACTGGTAATCTGTGTGGGGCAAAGTCAGATGCCTGCTGTAACTGCAAGTCCGTTTCCCAACCAAGGGTGAGGGTGGGCCATTAGGAAAGAAGGGTTTTTTTTGGGGGGGGGGTTGTTGGGGAGAAGGAATACAAGTGGATGTAACAGAAGGTCTGATGGGCAAGAGATAGTTGGTGCATGGTAAACCTAACGAAAGAGCAGAACGAGGGCCAACAGAAGGCAAAAAAGCCAACAAGAGTCGGGAGTGAAGGCACATACATTTCGTCTTTAAAATGGGAAGAGGATACACTGATCCTGGGAGCTGGCACAATATCCTAACATCTTTGGCCCACCAGATGCTTTCGGCTTCATTCTCCTCCACCCTCATCAACCTGGCCAAGAGGATGGAGTTGGAGGAGCTGTCATTCCAGATGACAAAGAACCAAACAAAACTTGAAGCACCCAAAGCTCCCAGCTCTTGTCCTACTGCTCTAGGCCACAAGTTGGGGGGTATAAGAAGGGGGGCAGCCGCTAGGGGACACTCACAGGAATTCTGGAAAAGCTGCAACTGCATCTCCACGAGGGGAAAACTCTGGCGGAAACTGTAGGTCACCAGGATCTTCTTCTTCTGGAATATCTTGGTCACCTGCATGTTGGGGGCAGGAGGTGAACGCAAATGGGATCAGGAAAGAGCAAGCTAAATTATCCAGAGGTCCTGCCACCCAATGCGAAGGACCTCGCTTCCTTTCTCTGCTAGAACAGCCTTGTTCACTGGTTAAACCTGATTCATTCTCACCGATTAAAGAACCGTGTTAACAATGAAAACATTAAAAAAAACACACACAAACAGATGCAAATACTGCACCACTGAAGAGGCAGGTGCTTCGATGGGTCTGGATGTTACACCACTCCAGCAGTGTCGGAGGGGATCATGTGAGTTAATGCATCTCCCCACCCCTACCCCAAACATCAGCCATCATCAATGGAGAAGCAAAATCCTCATGGAAAAGTATTATGTAATACTAGCTTTCCTTACAAATCTTGTCAAAACAGAACAGGATGTAGTCATGGGGTAGGAGCTCCTCCTCAATATAAAACATGACCAGAAATGGTCGAGGAAAATATCTCATTCCACTTTTTCTCATGACATGAGTTTCCAATGCAGTTCAGGAATTCGGCTTCCAAAACTTTTAATCGTTGGCTTTGCAACATGGAAGAAGTACTGTATACTTATGACAGCACCCTCAACCAATCAAGCTGGCATGGATTTTTCGTAGGTTCTTTAACATACTGTCACATTTCCTGAAACAGCCCTTTTCTTCACTGTGTGGTTTCACTGACAAAAGCATAATTAAATTTCATGAATTGTTCAATTCCCTAGCCTAGAGACAACCCAGTCCCAGGATAATGGTTACGCAGTTTCAACTAAACTCTCTCTCTCTCTCTCTCTCTCTCTCTCTCTCTCTCTCTCTCTGTGTGTGTGTGTGAGAGAGAGAGAGAGAGAGAGACAGAGAGAGTACATTAATAGCAAACACAGGCAGGCAAGCAAATAAATGGACACACAGCAGGACAGCTTTTCCCAAGATTGTTGTGAATGTTCACCTGGTGAGAGTGCTCGCACAACATCTGATACCCAGCCTTGTTTAGTCAACACTGGCACATGTCAAAGCAGCTGGAGGTTCTCCAAATAAACAATGCCAGCTCACCATCAAAGGACTTGGAAATCCATGCTCCCTTAACTTACCACTAACAAGTCATTGAAGAGGAAGACTTCTCGCTGATGAAGGCCAAGTCTCTGGGGCCGGTTGGGATCAGGGACCTCGTACAACTGACAGCAGCAAACCAGGCGCCTGTGAGGCAGGGAGAGGACCTGGGAGGGACAGTTAGGAAGGGAAAATGTTTGGGAGCTGAAACCAGGAAGAAGGGAGACCAGGAGGAAAGGATCTCTCATCCCATCAAGTGGCTTTTGGCACTCACGGGTTTTTTGCCCACAATCATGCGCTCCACTGCCTGGACCTGAGACACGTGGTCATCATTGGTGCGCAGCTCCCGGTTCTGAATCCGCTGATAAATCCCTACCAATAGATCGCGAGGAATATCTTCACCGTTATCCACCCCTGTAAAGAAATTGGGAGGGAGGGGGAGATCCAGAGTCAGAGCCACATTATGTCTAAAAGCAAAGATTAAAAATATTTAGCATGTGTTGAGTAATTTAGACAAAGGCTGGGTGAGCAGGCCCACCCAGATATTGTTGGACTGCAGATCAATAAGCCTCAGCTAGCATAGGTAAGGGTGAGTATAATGGGGGGAGTGGCTCTTGAGTCCTTCAATATGCTTTCCATAGATTCTTTGCAGATACCTCATACAAGAACTGTATAAAGTTAGGCTGATACAGTAGGACTCCCGTATCCACAGTCTGAAAATATGAAAAAATAAAAATATAAATACTAGAAATAAAAATGTCTAAATATGAAGTTGCCAGAACTGGCCACTAGAGGGAAATGGAGACCATAAATACTGTGTGCTGTATAGCATTTGGCATTAAAATACTGTTTGTTATAATCTAGTTTTTTCAGCATCCATGGGGTTAGAGATGGGCACGACTAGGGAAAATGACGTTTTCGAGTTGTCGTGTGTCGGAGGCAGCCCGTGTCGGCTCGTTTCCGTTTTTCGCGAAACTTCACAAAAATTAGTCGGTTCGTTTTTTCGTTGTTGTTATACTGTTTTTTTTTTGGGGGGGGTAGCGGGCTCCTGGATGCACCTCTGTGGGGTGGGTGCCTCCTCTGGCCCGCTATAAAGGGAAAGTGGGCTCCTGGAGGCACCCGTGGGTGCCTCCTATCCTCACCCACTAGGAAGGGGCAGCAGCAGGCTCCAAGAGACCCCTCAACATGGGGGTCTCCCCTCCTCACCAGCTGCTGCAAAATGGCATGCATAACCATATGGATATGCATACCATTTGCAGACAGTGAGACCACCTGGTCCATTGGTACGACCCTCCGAGGAGAGGGTCGCACCTGCCAAGTCCCACAAAGAAGGGAATCGTACTTGCGTGGAGTACAATGCAAGTAGATCTGGCTATGAGTTAGGGTTAGGGTTAGTGCAAGGGCTAGGGTTAGGCTACTGACGGGTAAGGTTACGGTGGGCTATTGGGTTGCACCTCTGGGTGCCTCTCTGAGCCACTAAGAAGACAGTCTGTGACGTATGGGTAAGGAGTCAAGGATTAGGGTTAGGGGGTTAGGGGGCTAGGGCAGGTTTTAGGGGGCTTTTTGGCACATCCCAGAAGTCTCAGTGGCCAAGTGGCCATGCGATTGGTGGGATGGCTCCAAAAATTTGCATGGTCGTCCCCTCCCACATGGCTGGCCCGGCCACTGGGCCAGTCCATCATTGCACACTGTGCAGGTGTAAATAAAATAAAATAAAATAAAATCAATGGAGGACAGAGGAGGAGAGGAGAGACATTTTGTTGCAAGAAAAAACCCACTGCTACTGTGAAAAATCTGACAGTTTATAAATTTCCGCGTGTTTCTGTTGTGCTTGTGTGTTTTTGGACCACGATTTCAAAAACAATATTGCGTTCGCCGCCCCATTTTGGATCCCCCGCCTGCACCGCATGGCATGGCAACTCGAGTCCGGCTGCCCAGGACGGGGGGGAGGCGGGACCCTCCCCTCCAGAAACAATCCCTCCGGTAGGTGCCCTGCGCCCTTAGTCAAGCAGGCATTTTTCCGCCTGCTTTTTGGCCCGGGAATGGGTGGGGGGAGAGTTTAAAAGTTTTTTCCTGTGCCGCCCGTGCCGCTTACTTGCGCTTTGGCGGCCGGCGGCGAGACTGGGCTTTTTGCTGGCTGCGAGCCTGCGGCGAGTCCCACCAGAGCAGCCCAGGAGGGAGGAGGGGGGGAGGCCGGGCGGGGACCTCCAGAAACCACCCCTCTGGTAGGTGCCCTGAGGCACGGCAGGCATATTTCCGCTTGCTTTTTGGCCGGGAACCGGGTTTTTTAACTTTTAAAAACTTTTTTTTCTGTGCCGCTTGGCATCGCGCGATTGCCGCGATGCAAGTAACGACCACGAAAAATCAGACCAAATTGTTCGTTCGTCGGTTCGAGCTCGAAGTCTGGCGGAGTAATTCCCGTTACCGTTTCCGTAGAGTAACGGAACCGAGTAACGGAAACGGAAACGGGAATACCGCTAAGTCGTGCCCATCTCTACATGGGGTAGCAGGAGCTTGCAGCCAGTTCCCCACAGATACAGGGAACCTACCGGATTCCTCTTCTCCCCATACTGAAGAAAGGGTGCTGAGGTTAAAAGAATCATGGCTCACCTAGTGTTGCCCTGAAACTTTTTCTAAACTTCCACAGGACAGGAGCACCTTTGGCCAACAGCAGCAGATCGTGTGAGATGTGGATGTCAACAACGAGACCCTGACAGCTAAGATTGTTAACATTCCCATCTCTACGGGATCCGATGCTGCTGGCCGAATCTGCTGATCATACCGATTCTTGCTCACCCCGTAAATTCTTGATGAAGTCGTCGAGTTTCATCTTTCTCTCTGGTTTGACACTGGGGCTGTACATGTCGGTGTTCAGAAGGATGATGGCAAAGGCTAGGATGAAGATGGTGTCAGGGTTCCGGAACTGGCGCACCAACGCAGCGTTGCATACACAGTAACGCTGACTGGAACAAAAGGGGTGGATGTCAAGGCAGAAAGAAACGTGTTCATGAATACACAGAATGAAATCCTGAGAGAGGGCGAGGACCCGGTTCAAGTCCTTTTGCTGCCCAAAGCCAGCAAAAGCCACCAAGACCTTTTTATTTTTATTTTTACTTTTTAGTTTTACTTATTTATTTTTTGAAGGGGGAACTGTTTACCACCCAGGGGAATCCCTCTGAAAACCACATGGGAAGCACCATATATCACCATACAGAAGAAAATCTTCAATGAAATATGAAAATTAGAGACCCTGTTCACCTTGAGGTATCACTAGCCAATTACAAAAAAATAGGCCTGGGCTTTAGAGGGGTCAAAGGAAAAAGCAATTTTCCTATCCCAATTATTTTGGTTAAATCAGAAAGCATTTCTACCCGTAAAAAATGAAGTATTCATGAGGGTGGGTGGGAGATTCTAACATGCCAGGGACCTGCTGACTTCTAATTAATTCAGTTTTCAATTTATACACATTGACAAAATTCCACAACCCATCCTGAAAAAGCATATTTGCCAGATAGCATCCTAACCTATAATCAACTGCTTAGCAATACACTTGAAGCGGCTGCATGATGGAATTAGTTTGCTTAATGGATTCATTACATAAAGCTGGCTGATGAATTGGTTGAGGCCAATTTTATTCTGTGAAGCTGAAAATTAAGGACGAGCTTGTTTAGCTTTTGAAGAGGTTTTTGGTTCTGAGTCACTGTAACAAGGAATGGGAACAAAACCCATCAACCTTAAAGATGGCCTTTGCTTCTAATGATAAGGAGTTCTTGTATTAAACTGCACCTTCTCTCACACTCCCTTCAATATCAGGTCCAGTGCTCTGCACGGCTGTAGGTGCACAAAGGCTTAGCCTAACAAAAAGTTATTCCTTCTATTCAGATCCTAAGTGCTTTCTCTCTGATTTACATGGACCTGTCTCCTACAAGGTAGGGTCTCTCTCTCTCTCTCTCTCTCTCTCTCTCTCTCTCTCTCTCTCTCTGTGTGTGTGTGTGTGTGTGTGTGTGTGTGTGTGTGTGTGTGTGTGTGTGTGTGTGTGTGTGTATTTTAACGCAAAGGGGACTTTTCAGATGGTGTCTTAAATCCCTCCCCCAATTCACAGCTAATCTTCAACCTTATTATTTATCTAGATGGGGAAATTTCTATTTCCAGTTCAAGACATGTTCTGCCTGAGGCAAATGATAGATGACATCTGCTCCCCCACTCCACCTACAGAAGCTACATGGAAGGGAATCTTAGTAGTAATGTGGTGGCATACTCCAAAACAGTGGTTTCCAACTTTGAGTAACCCAGGTGTTCTTAGACTGCAACCCTGGTTAGCAGAGCTGGAGGGAAAGGATCCTGCATTCCATGGACACCTAGGTTACCCATGGCTGGGAATCACTTCTCTAAAACATCAGAGGGGAGCAAGCCCTTTAGGGGACCACGCAGGCCTTTGCTGTCTAAAACAGGTTGAAGAAACAACCAGGAAGCCGCATCTGCAGCCTAGGTGACAGTCTCATTTTGCCCAATGGTAGAGCAGGCCCAGAGCTTGGTCAATAGATAAAAAGGACATACGCCAGAGGAGAAGCTAAATCCCCATCTCTTGCAACCAGGGCCGGCGCTAGGTTTTTTTGCGCCCTAGGCGAGGGGTGGGGTGGGGCGGTGGGCGGCGGATGACGGGCATGGGGTGGGCGGCGATGGGCGCGGGGGGGCAGCAGGCTGGCCAGCACCCCCTCTCCATTGTGGCGCCCTAGGCAACTGCCTAGTTCGCCCTAATGGACGCGCGGCCCTGCTTGCAACACTCTTTTCTTATCAAGATCAGATTTGTATCTCTTTGTTTTGCCCATCTGGAGAAGACTCCAATCTGCCTGTAGCCTGAGCCAGTTTTCTTTTTGCCACCAACTGGGAAAGTTTTGGGATTGCATAAAATCCTACACTTGATATACAAGATTTGCGACTTTCAAGACAGGTACCTTTTGATTCAACCGTTTGCCCAAAACAGGTCAATAAATTTCAAGCCACACTGTAAAAATGCAAAGATGCCTAGACTATTTCTTGTTCAGTTTACAATAAATAGAACACAAAAACCTTCCCTCAAATCTCCTTAGGGTTCAGTCTCTATTCCTTAGAGTACACGTTCATACCCACACCCCCACTTACATAAAGTGGAACAAACACAAACAAAATCAAACAACCCATATTTAAACAAATGGGATTGGGATCTAATTATTATTCCAGACTTTAAACAAACAGCTGAACACTCTGTTGAGAGAAATCAAGAATTTGTTCATTCCTTTTCTCTCCTCTTTTCAGCTTTCTTTCTACAGAAAGAAAAGCAAAGCCAAAGAAAGCTTCCAGGGGGGTGGGGTGGGGGGAGACAAACCCTCTGCCATGCTGTGGAAGAAAGGCTGCTGAACTTATTTGCCATGTTAGGGACAGCCTGTCCGTGAGGCCTATCATCACACAGCAGATGGAATGCTACAAAGCACAATGGCAAATGTGGTGTTAAAGGACTGAGGAAGGAATGTTTTTCAACCTCAACCAGCAACCACTGTGGTGCCAAATGTAGGGGGTAAATTTTTGGCAAGTTTAATTGAACTCTGTCCCAGAATCAACAAAGTTTGCAACTACCAGAAGAAAACAGGAAGAAGAAACAACCACCTAGAATCGCTTTCAGGCTTAAATGTGTTCATAACTGACTTGTAAGTGGTAGGAGTTCCTGTCCTCATTTATCTTTGTAAAAGTCACACTCTAAGTGTCAACATTAACCTTTTCAATCTGCGGTAAATAACACTAGCTCCATGCAAACTCTGATTTGCAAATGTTTCTGTATTAGGCTGTTATTTTCTCTGTCAGAAGTTTCCCCTCTCTTATCTTGTTTAGCTTAACTATTATGCAAGTTGCAGTCAAATATAGATTCACATGGGAGTCGATGCCATTGACTTCAAAGGGTTGATTTCTGTGGAGTAACAGACAAGAATTGTGTGATGTTTCAACAATGCTTCTCTTGGTTAATGTTAACACTGTGGCTTTCAAGTCCCTCCAAAATTTGGCTTCAAAGAATGCATTTTGGTACAACGCTTTGACAAAGATAGCTTGCTATTGAAAGCTCAGCTTGCATTATTTTATTAATTTTTTTAGTGATTTATAAAGGTATTGCTTAGCCTAAACTTCATTTAAGAAATTACTCCTGGTGTATGTTAACAGTTGTTAATTTTTTTGTGTGTGAAGTCCAAACTACTGCTATATTCAAATTTTATACAGAGACAAGAACTGTACATGCGAATAGTTGAACACCATGAATTACAGTTTATCCATTCAACAAGGTTAGGGCCTGAGAAAACCTCAAACCCATCCTTCCTTTCATAACTTGAGTAGCGCCTGAAGTGAACCATGTGGTGAGATTGTCCATAAATGCAAATAAAGAATGCCATGCGTCCACTGTACTTCTGTGTGATGTGTCTGCTAAGGATTAGGCTGGTTTGTGTGGAGATATAGAATAGAACTGGGAGGAACTGCTTCTTAAGGTCTAATTTCTGCAAAGCCAATGTATTCCTGAAGACTTTCATGGCCGGGATCCGATAGCTGCTGTGAGTTTTTTGGGCTGTCTGGCCGTGTTCTGGAAGTTTTTCTTCCTGATGTTTCACCAGACTCTGTGGCTGGCATCTTCAGAGGGCAAGAAGCTCAGGAAACTAGGAGTTATCTCTGTGCTCTAGGGCCCCAGAGTCTGGCCTCAGACTCTCTTGGATCCTTGCCCCTCATGGATAATAAAAGCTGCCAGAGAAGGTATGGCAGACTGGTTAGGAAGAGTAGTGAATGCCTCCTTACCACAGGGCAGGATTCTGGCATGCTTATAGGAAGCAACAGTAAAACTGCTGTTTAAAAAGTCCTCCTTAGATCCAATGATACTGAACAATTACCAACCAGTATCAAATATCCCATTCTTAGGGGAAGTCCTAGAGCGGGTTGTAGCCTCGCAACTCCAAAGGTTTCTGGATGAGATAAACAACCTGGATCCATTTCAATCTGGCTTCAGGCCTGGCTATGGACTGAGATTTATTATTTATTTATTTATTTCCTACACTTATATACCGCACCATTTCCTGGGGGACTCTGGGCGGTTTACAAAAAAGACCAGTAAAATACAATTATTAAGACAAATAGTAAAACACTAGCGGAAGAACAGCGATAGGCACTAGTCAATAAAAAACCCTCAATAAAAACAGCGGGCAGGGGGGAAAAACGAGGGAGGGAAAACTAAACAGAAATGAGGTCGCCATAAGCCTCCTTAAAGAGCAAGGTTTTTAAAGCCTTTTTGAAGGCAGGCAGGGACGATGCAAGGCCCAACTCACTCGGTAGCTGATTCCACAAGGAAGGGCCAACCACCGAGAAGGCGCGACGACGAGTTGACGATTTTCGCGCCTCCCTTGGGGTGGCCACCTGAGTGACTGCGCCCGCGACATCCGAGTGGGCCTGGCCTCAGCTGATCTCTGAGACATACACTCCGCCAGGTAATCAGGTCCCAAGCCGTGGAGGGTTTTGAAAACCAAAACCAGGACCTTGAACCTAATCCGGAGGGCAACGGGCAACCAATGCAGGCAGGCCAGAACTGGGGTAATGTGATCATACTTATGGGCACCCACCACCAGTCTGGCTGCCACATTCTGTACCCGCTGCAGCCTCCGGAGAAGGGTCAAGGGCAACCCCATGTAGAGTGCATTGCAGTAATCAATCCTCGATATCACAAGGGCCTGCACGACTGTTCTCAGGGAGGACTCATCAAGGTACGGGCGGATGGCACTGGTTGCACTGGTAGATGACTTACGCAGGGAAATGGATAGGGGATCTGTGTCCCTTTTGGTTTTGCTAGACCTCTCAGCTGCTTTTGACACTATAGACCATGCCATCCTTCTGACTCGTCTCTCTGAAATGGGAACTGGGAGTACTGCATTAAAGTGGCTCCAGTCCTTCCAGCAGGATAGAATGCTGAAAGTGGTGTTAGGTGATTCATATTCGACACCACGGCCACTGACCTGTGGAGGCCTCCAGGGTTGTGTTCTTTCTCCTATGCTATTTAATATCTATATGAAACCACTGGGGAAGATTATCAGGTCTTTGTGGATTAGGCGCCACCAGTATGTTGATGATACCCAGCTCTACCTCCCATCACCTCCGGACTCTAAGGGAGGTAGTATCTCAACTTTACATGAGTGGTTAGCTGCAGTAATGAACTGGATGAGGATGAACAAAAGGAAACTAAACCCAGACAAGACAGAGGTGCTCCTGGTCAGTCGAAAGGGGGAACAAGGGATAGGGATGCAAGCTGTACTGGATGGGGTCACCCTCAATTGAAAAATCAGGTACGCAGTTTGGGGGTGCTCTTGGATTCATCCTTGAGCTTGGATGCTCAGGTCTCACCTGTGGCCAGGAGCACCTTTGCATAATTAAGGTTAGTATGCAAGTTACGCCCCTTTCTTGAGAAACCAGCTCTGGCCACGGCGACACATGCCCTAGTGATATCCCGGCTGGACTACTGTAATGCGGTCTATGTGGGGCTACCGATAAAAAGTCTCAGGAAACTTCAACAGGTCTAAAATGCAGCAGCCAGTCCAGAGATCACATTACACCCCTGATAAAGCAGCTCCACTGGCTGCCAATCAGCTATCGGGCACAATTCAAGGTGCTGACCTTGACCCACAAAGCACTTTATGACCTGGGTCCTAGCTACCTCAAAGAGCGAATCTCACAGTATGAACCAAATTGGGTATTAAGGTCATCAGGAGAGGCCCTTCTCTCCATCCCACCACCCTCACAGGTACGTCTCATGGGAACCCATAAAAGGACCTTCTCGACTGCTGTACCCAGACTCTGGAACTTCCTCCCACTAGAGGCCAAGACTGCCTCATCTCTGTTGTCTTTCCGGAAACAGGCAAAGACCTTTGTCTTGAGGCAAGCTTTCCTTGAATGATGGACTACCATTATGTGTCTTTTATATGAATCTATAGGTTCACATAGACTTTGTGTTTCTAACTACTCATTACTGTAAGCCGCCCTGGGTCCTTTTCCAAGGAGAAAGGTGGGGTAAAAATACTCTAAAATAAATAAATAAATAAATAAATAAATATTCTCTCTCTCTCTCTCTCTCTCTCTCTCTCTCAGTGCTAGATCACACAATCACTAAATAACTTATCACTGAGCCACTGCTATTATTGTTTCCTGCATTTAACGCACACACCCATCAGTTCCCTGTCAGATCAGCAGAGGCAGGACCAGAGGAAGGAAGGAAGGAAGGAAGGAAAGAAAGAAAGAAAGAAAGAAAGAAAGAAAGAAAGAAAGAAAGAAAGAAAGAAAGAAAGAAAGAAAG
>JAHTLZ010003468.1:2441796-2465304 GCA_023846285.1 Phrynocephalus versicolor | reverse complement strand
AAGAAAGAAAGAAAGAAAGAAAGAAAGAAAGAAAGAAAGAAAGAAAGGGGACAGTGGGCTGGAGTGTGAATGATATCACATCCAGTAAGAAAGGAGAACTCCTAAATCATGAGTGAAAGGGATGGCTTGTAGGAACAGGGCCTCTTCAGCAGCTGCCCCCAGATTATGGAATGCCCTCCCAAGTGAGACCCGCCTGGCGCCAACGTTGATAACATTCTGGTGCCAGGTAAAAACATTCCTTTTCCAGAAGTTTTAAACTGATTATTGTGGGTCCTGATGGCGATTTTAGTGTAGTATTTTAATATATTGTATTTATTGTATTTAAATGTTTTATTGTTGTAATTTTATTGCAATTTTGATGTTTTAACTGTCTGAGGTGTTTGTTGTGATTGTAAGCTGACCAGAGACCCCTGGGTAGTGGGTGGCATACAATTTATATAAATAAATAAAATAAATAAATAAATCTGCAGCCTCTGTACGAGTACTGACTGCCATTTAAAATGTAATACAGGCAGCAGATCAAATTCCATGTAGTGACACCCTGAATCTCTTGTAGTGCATCTCTGTTCTGGCATAGGCTTCCAATCACATTTCATACCCTATATCTCTTCACAATAGAAGGTAGTCCATTGAAATTCAGTGCAATCACATTTAGTTTATCCAGGGTAATAAGAGTGTGAAATGCTCAGTGTAAGTGTGAAATTCCCATCTGTTGCTACAGCCTTATTTCTGAGTGCCTTCACTAATTGTTTCAAGCAGATACCCAAGTCATAAACAACTTGTGCATTTATATTCTTATAAATATATACAAACAGTTCTCCCAAAAGAAACCTTTAAATTAGAACTCATAACCGTGCCAAGAGAGGGAAGCTGAGAGCAAATTACTTGTGCTGAGGCCAATAGCTCCTGGTGAGCCATAAAATGGCGGGAAACGGTGGGGGTACAGGGGGAGGGGAAAGGGCTACATCCCTCCTCCTCCTCCTCCTCCTCCTCCTCCTTACATAGAAGGAGCTCCAGGAATGAAGAACTGAGACAAAAACAAAAAACGCAGTAATAGTTTGAATTTTCTGATCTTTCGCACATGCTGATGACACGAGGGACTATCTGCAGCGGTGCTAAAAAAAGGAACTGAGGATTGGCGAAAAGGGGAAGGAGCATGCACAATGGGAGGAGGAAGTTCCTAATGGTTTCAGAGAAAGCTCTAGAACGGTCCGAGTGATTCCTGCTCAGGTGCAGCACATCCCATTTGAGTGCATTCACAGATGCCACGAAGAAGAAGCCATCATTTTCCTGTTCCATTGGCAGAAGGTTGAAGTGGACACAACCAAAGATACCAACCTTGAATAGAGCTTCCGAAGCTATTGCGGGCCATTGGCCTAACTTGCATTTTTCTCTCTCCTACTTTCCATAACATATCTTCCACTTGGCAACAGAAGGGAAGCCCTCATGGCTTTAGCCACAAAGAACTCGAGCTAGTTTCAGTTCCACGGCATCTAATGCTTCACAAAGAGCTGTAGCTTAAGATCTACAGAGCAGATCTACTGTAGCTCTGTTTATAACAGATTCAGAGCAGATCTACTGTAGCTCTGTTTATAACAGATTCCAGCTCCCCAGAAGCTATCCGTATAATGCATTCTGAATTTTCTAATAACTTGGCAGCCCAGTCCTGATAAGTTTTGATTTTCATTCCTTTCTAAGTTGTGGATCTAAGTTTATTGAAGGTCGACACATTTTGAAGCTTCCAAACACATCAGCAAAAGCGTGTCATGATGCCATAAGCTTGTCTACCTCATGGGGCCACAGGTGAGTTCTTCCATTGTCCCAGCTCATTTGCCTGAAGGTCAGAGCATACACAACTGTGTATGAAAATACCCTGCTTCACCTTGCTTGTAATGACATACATCACTAGGTGCACATTTCTCATCCATTTTTCTAGTGGCAGATGGATCGAGTGAGTGGGAAACATACAAAGAGAGATGAATGCGTATCTCAGACCACCCGTAACACAGTTTAAATGATGTAGAAAACAGACTGTGCAAGGCAGAGACTCAGTCCTTGCTGTAATCTGTCCTTTATGTGTCAAAGCATCCAACACTCTCTTTGGACATTCAGACTCAGGTCAGATTTCCTACTTTTCTTCATAGTAGAGTACAAAGAAATGAGCTAAGCACTCCAAGCAGCTGCTTTTCCGTGGGCTACAGAAATAAACGTTGACGCACACAAATTATTTGCTCTCTTCTTGATCCATAATAACCTTCGATATCACACCCTGCTGCATGCCAATACAAACTAAGAGATTCTGAGAAAGAAGCTGTGTGCTTCTCAGTCATTGAATCATAGAATCATAGAGTCGGAAGAGACCTCAAGGGCCATCCAGTCCAACCCCCTGCCATGCAGGAGCTCCCATCACTGTACTCCCGACAAATGGCCATCCAGCATCTGCTTAGAAACCTCCAAAGAAGGAGACTCCACCACCCTCCATGGCAGCTTATTCCACTGCCAAACAGCTCTAACCATCAGGAAGTTCTTCCTAATGTTTAAATTAAATCTCTTCTTCATGGCTTATTCCATCGACCACATCTACGTATATGCCTAGAAGGGAAATTTCTGAAAGATGGCTCCACTTTTGACATACCTGAAGGCCTCAATGAGGCGCTCCACCTTCTGTGCTTCGCCTTGCACCCGAATGTGAGACTGGAACTTTCGCAACGCGTCATCAAGGTCCATGTTGGAGAAGTCCATCTCGTCTACCACACAACTGGGAAGCAACAGAAAAGAGGACACTAACATGACTAAGCAAGAGGGGGAGACGGCACAGGATGGACACATACATGACCTCGTCATCCAACACGGCCCTTTGATCTCTTAATCCACAATACCACTGACTATACCTTACCTGAGACCAATGTAGCTTGCAAATGGTGATCAAGAAGATAAGAGATTAAACAACACCAGGGTGGGAAAATGTAGCTGTCCAGAAGCTGCTGAACTGCAACTTGCGTTGTCCCCCTTGCTAGGGGCCTATGCTGTCTGGCGAGCAAAGGCTTATGGGAATTGCAGACCAACAATATGCGGTGGGAAATGGTAGACAACTTTATATTTGATCCCCTGACTCCTCCTAAAGATGAATGCCTGGTGTATCTTGAAATAGCATTCCTGAGAACCCTTTTCCCATTTGTTTCTAGAAACCATGTACAGTCGATAAAGAGGTTCGATAACTTTCTCAGGCAAACAAACAACAATTTTCTCTTCTTTATCTGTGGTAAAGTCACATGCTCTTAGTGAGCGGTTTCTTGTCTCCGTTTATCTAGAAAGAGTGACTCAATTATCCTTTGCATTTATATGACACCTGCCTTAAAAGCTCAAAAACATTGCGTAGGCATGATCTGACTCGTTTTTGCATGTTCACAAAGTAGGCCTGCGTCTTATGAACTTGACATTCACCAGGCAAGGGTGGCTTGTGGCTGGAGCTGGGAGGCCCCTACTTGGGTCATGGGGACCCCCTGTATTGACTGGGGCTAGCCATGGACTGAGGCCAAAATCAACACCTAGGCTGAGACTTAGGCATCGGACTCACACATACTGTAATTCACACCTTCTGTGAGTACATTCACCAGCACAGGCCTCGTCACTTCCCTCCGCCATTTGTGCATGCAATCTTTTGCAAGCGTTGTGTACCGAGGAGTCATGGAGGTATTTGGGGTGGGGAGGGGCAAGGGAGGAATCAGGTAGAGCTCCTTACTCAAGTACATCCCGGTTGAACTGCTTTTGCCGATTGCCAAGAAACTCGCCAATCATCTGCCGGCTCAGCCCCTTCCGCTCCAGGATGAAGCGGGCCACGCCGACCGGTGTGTCGGATAGGAAGCCCCTCTCAATCAAATATTGGATCCCCTTCTCTGGTTTCCTGCCGGGAAGAAGAAAGAGCAGTTATGAGCGCCTAAAGCCATTTTTTTTTTAACCTGGAAGTCACTTCCCTCCATATCTGTGATACTTGAGTAGAAACACAGGCCAGAACACCAACATGAGAAAGAAAAGAAGAGGACCCCTGAGAGTAGATCAGTGGTTCTCAACCTGTGGGTCCCCAGACGTTCCTGGACTGCAACTCCCAGAAATCCCTTCCAGCACAGCGAGTGGCGGAGGCTTCTGGGAGTTGCAGTCCAGGAACATCTGGGGACCCACAGGTTGAGAACCACTGGTGTTGACGGTGAAATAACTGCTCCTATGAACCAAGCAGAAGCAAGAAATCTTGCTTTTTCAAGAGCTGTCATCAGCTCTGAGGGGCAGACCTGAGGGCCCTTAGTAGGAACGTCAAGGAGACCAGCTTCACGGGCACCTCAAAATGCACTGCTGGTTGAAAGCAGGTCAGCCATGTCCAAAAGATAAAAACACACACTACAGTGCTCTCGCCTAATTTAAAAAACCCAGGCAAGGAAGGACTGAGCAAACCAAAAACCAAATAACAGGTTAATAGCTACCTGGCTGAACTTTATAATCTACTGCAAGCTGTCTCAGGGATCATTTACATGAAAAAAAGTATCAGTCCTGAAAATATTTTTAAAATGGGTAGATTGGACATGTTGAAAACTATATTAGAGAAAAATACAGCTCTTTCCCATTCTGCCCAGATTCTTCACAAAGTTTAGAAAGTTATTCTGGAAAGTAATGGCTATCGTTCTAGTTTCAAGGTTCCCCCAAAAGGATTCGTTACTATCCTCGCTTATTTTATTTTAAAGACTATCTCTTTACTTTCCATTCTCAAAAGCAGTGAAAATGGCTATTTTTATTTGCTTCTAAAAGATAATCTCAAAGAGAATATGACACTTGCAAGTTGCTGGCCAGGGGTACACAAAGCACTTCCCCAAAATCAGGGTAGGAACCAGGAGGAGGAGACACTGCCCAGGCTGGCATTTGAATTAGCTGATATCCAGTACTGTCCTTCCATGGCTTAGTGAAGTAACACACACCCTTAAGCATGCAAACAACTAGGAAGATACAGTTCCACCCATTTTCCCACGATGGTGGAAGTAGGAGGCATAAATGAAGCAGAAGGAGGTTGTTTGCCCTTTAGCTGGGGCTGAAATTTAATGCGCTTTTTCTTAGGTGACAAAAGCAATCAACAGCTAAGGAGGCAAATGGATTAGTCACAATGTCAACGCTGACTTTTTAAACCCAGTCTCTCCATCCTGAGGTTTTCAACCAACCTGAGGTCAATCTATGCAACAAGGGACAACAAGGTGGCTGAACAGACTGAACCACTTCAGACATCAGGCAGGGGGTGATACTTTTAAAACTCTTCATCACGAAGCACATGGGACTTCCCTCAAGCTGAAAACCTATTACAACATCTGAGAAAGGCTGTCCTTTGCCTTTGTATTTGTGTAGGCCAGACATGCCCAAAATTCAGCCCTCCTGATGTTTTGGACCACAACTCCTAGAATTCTAAGCTTAGATTACAAATGACAAAGGACTGTGGGAGTTGTGGTCCAAAACATCTGGAGGGCCAAAGTTTGGACAGGCCTGGTGTAGGCCTTCAACACACACTAACATTTAAGAAATTCCATGCCCTCCAAAAACAGTTCCAAGTAGCACAGTCTCCCTATGCAACTCAGGGTAGTCCTATTCTTTCCTACTGTGTGTGCCCACGGCTTGTGGGTGGCAAGCTTCATCGCCAGCCCCTGTGCCAAGGCAACTCTTGTGGGAAGGGTGATGGAGAGAGGCCTGCTAGTGACTGGCTAGGGCAGAGCTATGCATACTGGTGGCTCTGTCTGGACCGAGAGCCCTCTGCAAAGGAAACTCTGCACCATGGACATTTGCACGCAGCTTTGTGGGCTGGGTGTTGCCAAGGGCTTCCATCACTAGGGAGCACTGTGGAAGAGGAGACATCACCTCTGCCACTTCCAGCATCTCTGCAGCAGCAAGCCAGGCCCCAAACCAGAGGAGGAGAAGGAACAGGAGCAGCAGCCGGAGCAGGAGATGGAACAAGGTGAACGTTTGTCTAAGGAGGAAGCCAACACAGCCGTGGCAAGAAAGCACCCTAGTAGGGCCTGGTCTGCCCATTGCTGCTGAAGCTGTTACTGGAACTGTTGGTGCAGGTTTGGAGCTCCTTGCCAACCCTGGGCCTGCCCAGCCTAGCTCGGGCCGGCTGGGTCTTCAGCTGCCACCAAACACCAGCACCATCTGCCACTGCTTTTGATAGGTTCCACCCCCTAAGAATTTTGAACCCAGGACAACAGCCCTGTTCCCCACCTTACACTACACTACTGCTTCCCATATTACCAACCAGAAAGCATCTCACCACTGAGTTTTTCTGGTTTTGTTTCCCACCCACCCCTTTCCTACTACGTAGATCTTCATGAGCCGGAATACATGTGTGTTTGTTTGGGGGAGGAGGTTCGAGTTCGACCCAGAGCAAATGGAGAGGGTTGTGAGTAGAAGACAGCCTGCAAATTTCCAAATGTCCCACAAATAAGGCAGCAAGATGGAGTGAGAAGTAGGGATGGGCATGAAACGGGAGAATAATGTTTCATTTCATTTCATGCTCACCCCTGTTTTGTTTCATTTCGTTTATGATTTTTTTTAAAAAAATCGTACAAAATGAAATGAAACGAAACGGCTCCCCTGGGCCCGGGGCCTCTGGGAGCCATTTTTAAAGGACTTCTGCTGAGCTCTTATCAGCTGGACCCCTTTAAAACTGGCCCAGTCTGGCACCGACTGGGCCCCATTTAAAGAGGTCCAGCCATTGACAGCTCGGCAGGAGCCCTCAGAAAATGACGGAACAAAACAGTTTGTTTCAATGCAAGAACAACCGTTATGTTTCGCCTATAGCGAAATGCTGTTTCCTCGTTTCGTTTCGTTAAGTTTCGTGACTTAACAAAACGACAAAACAGCATTTCGTTTTTCGTTTCCTGCCCATCCCTAGTGAGAAGACCTTGATGGTCAGCCTGCTAGGCTGAGGTCACAACCATTAACCGATGGCCACAAGGTGTCAGCAACAGCTCACCCATTTATTTCCCCAGGCCACAGAGAAGGTAGAAGAGGCCAAGACATGGGGAGAGGAATGCAACACAAACATCTGGGTCCCTGAAAGGAAGGAAATTAGGAAACTCCTAGCCCAGACCTGATTTAGACTCTCGGCAAGCATTTCCTGGACTTTTTTTTAAAGGATGAGGCATTAAAAATAGAATACTGTACACGTTGCTCCTGCACAGTAGCTTCCCACCTTGGGTAACCCAAGTGTTCTTGGACTGCAACTCCCAGAGATTCCGGCCAACACAGGTGGCAGGGAAGGCTTCTGGAAGCTGTAGTCCGAGAACACCTGGATTACCCGAGGTTGGGAAGCACTGCTCGACAGCATCTATGGGTCTTTTCAAACCCAGAGATCTCCCAGGGTCAGCCTTGGAAAGAACACCCACGTTGCTCTCCTGAAGTCACCCAGAAAGGAGAGGACCATCTGGTGGCTACACTGAGAGGTAGAGACTGGGGTACAGAGAAGGGCAGCAAAGCTAGAGACAGCCTGGTGAGATGCATTTCTTTGCTCTTTTCATTTATCAATGAATCTTAGATCCATCTCATATCCCTCCCTTTTCTCCAGTGAGGTCAAGGCAAAAATGACTCTCCTCCTCATTTTATCCCCACAACAACCCTCTGGGGTGGGCCAGGCAATGAAAAAGACTGACGGTGAGTTTTATAGCTTACTGGAGATTTTAAGCCATGTCTCTTTGAGTTCTAGTCCAACACTCTCTAACCATAACACCAACGGGCATTGTCAACAGGAGTACTGCTAAAATGAAGGCACATGTGGTGGGAGTCTTCAAAGCCCACCCCTCCCCATCGTCAACAAAGTCCAAAAATAAGAGGCAGCTGGATGGTTCATACGAACCTAGGATGGGCTGGATTTTTTATAAAGTCAATGGCTCTTAGCTGCTCATTCAAGGTCAAGTCGTCCTCAAACATTTTGCGCCAGAGGAGGGACAGCACGCAAGAAAATAGTGTTCTTTGGAAAATCCAATTCTTAGCTAGCACAAGGACTGCAGCTAAGCTTAGAGGAATCAGAAGTATGGGGTGTGTGGCAGGTGAAGCCACAGAAAACCCCTGGATGTTGACCTTGTAAGCCTTGACTCCACTGCACAACCACAGGCGGGTGCAATCCACTGGGGAGCTGTGTGGTGTTCCTTATTACAATGGGGTTTCTGGAGAGATTGCTTGTGGACATTCCTGAGTATGCGGAGTGAACAGGAAGTGCCATTCTGATTTTCTGCCTCTAGCAGGGAAGCCTTTTTCGGCCAGCCACATTATAGCCTCCTCACCTACCAGGCAGAGAAGGCAAGCGGGCATTGTCTCCAGGGGAGGCCTGGCCTTTCGCCCTGGGGACCCAATGTGAGTCATGACTTCAGCTGGTTAACATGATGTGATGGCTGCCTCCCAGCCCCCCAAAAGAGCCTGCCTCCTCCATCCTGCTAGCAAAACAGAGGCTGCCTTGCTCAGGAGCAATTAAGTCACCAAAAGCAACAGGAAGCCAACATCCGAGCCCTTCCCCCAACCCATTCCTTGGCCCAGAAGACCTGAGCCCACTGCAAGGGAGCACGTTTACCCCATGGGGAGAGGCGGAAAGCAGGTAATTCAGAGCAAAGCGGGGAGGAGGGCCCAAACAAGGTGTCTCCTGGCCCTCTTTAAACTGGTAACAATGTTGCGGCGCTCACCAAAATCTGCTGGAACTGAAAATACGCTGAGACGTTAAGTGGGCGAAGCTTTGCTGTCGCTTAGCTCTATGTCAGGAGGCACAGGAAGATTTATCTGATTAAATTTCTGCATGTCGGGCTGCCATTCCAAGGCCCTGGAGCAGAGCTGGTTTGGGAAAGCAGAACAACCCTGAACGAACATATGTCGGTAAAACAAAACAAGACAACCCAGGCCTTCCGAGAAGTGAGGTAGGGGAGAAATCAGTTTTAATAATCCAGGAGAGTGGAAGGGACTTGATATTATGCTGAGCAGGGGAGAGAGGATGATTTGGGGAAACCAGGAGGTTGGACTGCCTGGCCTTCCAAGTCACCCGTTAATCCAGGCCTTCAGCAAACGCGCCTGTTTCTCTCCACCAGTACTGGGGAACGCAATGCCCTTTCTTGGCCTAGAGAACTCAGCTGTGGTTAATCAGTTTCTCCCCTCCTTGCGCCAACTGTCTCTGCAAATAATTCCTGCTTCAGCCTGTTAGCAGAGCCTGGGAGAAGAGAAGAGGCAACACGCAAAGTGAAACTATCTTTGATTGGGGGAACTGTGCCATCTTGATGACTGTACATGGTGGTTGCCCGGCAACAGTTAGTTGGCCATTTTTTTTGTTGAGGCTGTGTCTGCCGTGCCCTTGACATGTTCAATTTCTACAAGAAGGAAACCCCAAACAATGCAATCAGAACAACGTTATTCATGGCACACCATCCCGTTCACATAAACATCCCATGATTTCTTTGGCTTCTTCAGCTTAGGCCTTGAAACATCATTATTTGGGCAAAACACATAGAGGAGACGCCAAAAAAGAATGGTGATGGAAGATGTTGCCTTCCTCCTCACTGTGTTAAGGAAAGCTGGGAAACTGTTCACCCTAATGCATTTGGAGCCTGTAATAAATGCTATGTGTACATGTATATCATCCTGACAAACACACGCACATACCCTACAGGAATGCAGCATCTCAAATGATTTCCCATCAGGTTACTGGGGAATTGTCTGAAGTCAGTAGTAAGTGAAACCTCTGAAAACAGCACCAGGGGCAACACTTACTTGCTTAGTATTTCAGCCAACAAGGGGCGGTGGGGTGGGGTGGGAGGAGACAGATCTTTACCAAGGAACCAGCACAGCAGAAGTGAACATCCCCAGATGGAGAACAGCTCCAGGAAGCCTTTAAATCAGCCACGTGTGGCCCTCCAGATGGTGTAGGATGCAACTCCCATCATATCTTACCATTGCCTCCGGTGTCGATGGCTGATAGGAGCTCCAGTCTGACAAGATCTAGAGGGCCAAATACAGTGGTACTCCAACTTACGACGCGCCTGAAGTATGAGAAAACTGACTTATGACCGGAAATCCGCTGGCAGTTTTCCTTGGCAAGTTACAAGCAAAAGACAGCGTTCCTTCGGAAGCGGCGGGTCGTTTAAAATGTCTTTGAGCCACTGAGGAAGCGCTTCTCTGGTGGCTCAAAGACATTTTAAACAAGCTGTGCTTTTCCCCGCAACATGCCTGACTAGGGGGCGAGGAGAGAAGCGGCAGCTTGTTTAAAATGTCTTTGAGCCACTAAGCCAAGCGCTTGTCTTGGTAGCTAAAAGACATTTTAAACAACCCGCACTTTCCCACTCAATTGGGTGTGTTACGGAGGAAAGCGTGGGTTGTTTAAAATGTCTTCGAGCCACCGAGCCAAACACTTGGCTCGGTGGCTCGAAGACATTTTAAACAAGCCGCTGCTTCTCTCCCCCCAACCACGATTTACGGGATTAGTGAATTATGAGTGTGCATTTGGAACGAATTAATCTCGTAAATCGGGGTTCCACTGTATTGCCCAACCTTGCTTCATATTCTGCTACAGCTTCAGGTGCCAAGCCGAGAGGTAGTCCAAATTCCACCAGGTGCCGTTGCTAGTGGAGCAGTTTACTTTTCTGTGCCACAGGCAGCTCTGCTTCCCAGATCAGGACCTCAATGGGCACTGACTGTTGTGTGTGTGGTGGTGGGGGATGTGGACACCAAGACTCAGTCTTCTTGACCCATTATGCTTCCAGAAAAACTTGCTGCTTTGTCACAAGACTCGAGGCAAAAAAATGGCTATGCTTCCACTACAAAGAAAGCACAACAAAAAGGGCACTATACTATTTTGTCATTTTGGTGTGCTCACCATCACCGTGGAAACCCTGAGCACATGCCCTGCCTACCTCCCCATCCTGAGTTGCCTCCCTGCTGCTTGGATGCTATGTAATGAGAGACCAAGAGGTGTCAATGGCTGCCTAGATTTATAGCATTGGCCTGCATTAAAAGATATAGCAGGGGAGCCCAAAATGTTCAAATACACACACATACACACACACACACACACACACACACACACACACACAACCAAGGTGTCTCATACTTGTTGAAGAGGTTGAGTCCGATGCGGTACTGGCGGCGCTGCACTACGTCGTTGTTAAAGGCCGGCGAGTCCCAGCTGTGCCGTGTCTCCCTCTGGTACGTCTGTTTGCAGGGCCCACCGGGGGCCGAGGTGGTGGCTGGGGCGGGCGGGGGCGGGTCGCGCAGGCTATCGCGGGATGATGAGCCCGAGCTGCAGTTGATGGTCTCGTTGGAATTGGTGGTGCTGTTGAGGCTGTCGTTGTCACCATCGGAGTTATCCGGAGGAGGTGGGGGCGGGGGCAGGCGTCCGGGGGCTTGAGAGGGCGGCATGGGGAGAGGCGGGGGAGGCTGATTCTGTTCGGGATGGTAATGCCGGTGCGGGTGTGGGGAGCGGGCTGGCCCCCCAGCATGCTTGAGGGTGCCGTGGGGACTGCAACCGTCTTGCTCGAAAATGAGGCCCCGGTTGAGAGAACCCCGATCAGAACGGTCACTCAGATCCACTGAGCTGTCACTGGGAGGCTCGATCGTGAGCAAAGGGAGGTGGGCACCACGCAGGCGGTAGTCCCGGCATTCCATACATGGGGTGCTGCGTCGGCTGGCTCCGCCGTTCTCCCGGCTGTCCTCCCGCTGTGGTCCCCCCCAGTACTCTGGCCGCGGGGGTGGTGGGAGTGGAACTCCTGTGTTGGGCTCTGGGGGCTCCGTGCTGGGAGGGCGCTCCAGCGAGAGTGGGGAGGTGGGCGCTCCTTCATCCAAGTACAGCGTTACATCGCTAAATGAGGTTGCGGCACTGTCCCCTTGCTGCTCTTTGGACTCGCTCTTCTCCAAGGTGGGGCCTCCTGGGCCTCCCTCTTGCCCCATGGGATGGCAGTTCAATGCCTCATCAATGGACTCTGCCAGAGACTTCACCTGTAAGGAGGGACAGAAGAAAGTTATCCAGGGCAGCTTCTACTTCACACTGAAGACAAGAAAGAAAGAATGGAACAAAAATACTGCACCAAGGAGATGCTCTTTGGTATCCCCCACATGAATTAAGCAAAAGAGTGTGCATCTGTTTGAAAGTCAAACCTCTGCATAAGCTGCAAAACACAATTTGCAGGAAGGTAAAAAAATGCCTTGAATCAAAACACATACAGAACTCACAGTATTGCAGAAAAATAGTGATTGCCTCAATTTATTTGCATCAGATAGAGTTTGCAGAAGTGGGGGGGGGGAGAAATATAAAACATGACATTAGTTCTGCTGAAGCAGTGCTTCTCTATGGTTTCATCCCAATTCATATTGAATTCCACACACATACTTAAAGCAGTGTTCTCTTGTGTCCTTCGCTTGCTCACTTTCAAGTCCTGTTCACAAAGGTCTCCTGTAACATTAATTAGAAGCTTCTTCTTTCCAAGGCCCACCTGAATCATATCTTCCAATTACCATGGTTAAAGAATTAGTGATAAACTATCCCTTAAATAGGAGTCTTCTATACTCTGTGTGTGTTATTTTAATTACTGATTCCCTTGCACTTAGCAAAATTTCGAACAGCATTAGTTTGCTATAAAGGAAAAGAGGAGAAATGAAGAGAAAAGACCATTAATAAAAGTCCTTCCATTTCAGTGGGGGAACAAAAGGTTATTTAGAGACAATTCATCACTAATCCCCTTGTACTCATCAGAAAAAAGCAGTAGAGGAAGAAGCGGAGACAGATGTAATTAAAGGCACACTGGCCCTTAACATTGGGCAGCCAAGAATTGTATTTGATTATTGCTGAAGAAAAAGAAAAAGAAAAAAATGGACAATAGACACAATGGGCAGGCACATGTTGCGACTATGCGTTACTGCCAAAAATGGGGGGTTCTAACCCTTTCCAACTTTGAGACCATTATTGTACGAATTCTCCTTCCAACACAACAATTTAAATTTACAGATTAAAGTATATTGGTCTCTATTGGCATTTGTTGTGAATGGCTCGTGTGGAATTTATTAAGCTTGCAGGAAAAGTATTTAGAAATGATATAAGAAGGATCTGTATTGAGGTTCTGGGAATGCTCCTTCATTACTGGAAACCCCGTTTCCTGCCCTTCTAGCTTCTCCTGGGCCTTTTCTGAATCTGTTACATGGTTGTTGTCAAGTCAGGGTTTGGTCACATTAACAGCTGGGAGGAAGCTAGTGGTGGTGGGGGGAGCACTGAGTATAGCTGGGTTGGACTGGAACAACCTAACCATGCCTGGGCCTTCATATGGAAATGGATCCTGCCAATATCATGAAGTGGCTTAATAAACGAGCCACTTCAACAGGTTGACAAATTAATCACTTCTGCATGGCAGAGGGCAAGGAAAATGGGGTGGTGGTGTTGTTTTTGGCTGTATATGGACCATTAGTTATGTGCTTCTTCAGCTATTAGGATTTTTTAAAAGATTGCATTTGCCTTCTCTGAAAAGACTGGTCAAGAAACTGCCTGGCCACCATCATTGATTCAGTTGAGGGCGGTTTCTTGGCTTTTAAGGAGAGGCAAAGGGAGAAAAATGTAATAAATAAATAAATAAATAAATAAATAAATAAATAAATAAATAAATAAATGTGATGGACTGCATCAGCAATAGTCTATCTCCAGTCAAAACCAATTTCTTTTTCACTCCCCCTGCCTTTTGCTGAGCAGGGGAGGGGTGATTAATCTGTCAATATCTGGAAGCGGCTTGTTTATTAAGCCACTTACAGATATTGGCAAATTGAAAAGCGGAAGGCTTGCTTTGGATCGGTTCCAGCGATCATCTGCGCTGGAACTGATCCAAACCAGAGCAATCTTGCCCGCACCAGAAAAGCAGAAGCCTTTTTTGCGTCGAGCCACAGAGGTGTGGGGTAGGAAAGCTCTTGAGGCGGGCGGTGGGCATGCTACCAAAGATGCCGTTGGATTGCTTTCAAATAAATAAATACATAAATAAAGTCAGCACCCTGCCTAGGAAGAGAACCATTGCAACCACCACTTGATATCATTTCCTCACAATGTGGTTAACATCCATGGGGAGGAAAGGAGGAAGTGAGGGGGAAGGAGCAGTGCCTTCTTTCTCCTCCTGGCTGCCCATAACGGCCAACGTTTTAATGGGAAGAGAGGAGACAAAAAAACAAAAACAAAAACCCCTACTTGGCACAGGCCCCTCAAGGCCAGGCATTCTTCACCAAGTGGTCTGAGATGTGGCTGTGCTAGGGGACTAGGCAAACAGCATCAAGGAAGAGAAACGGATTGGTCACAGAAGGCTCAGGCAGAAGCAAGAGAGTGACCATCATGGCCCTGCACTGCCCTCATCGCTCCACTGTCCAAGGCAGATGCCTCATCCTGGCTAAGGACCAACCTGGCAAAGTGTCCACTATCATTTGACAGTAATCTGTGCAACAGCACCAAAAGACACATTATTACAGTCATGCTAGTAGAAAAGTGCCTGAAACAAACTTGGCAGATTGTTGGGAAGCTCTCTTTGAAGTATGTGTTTTCAGAGGGACTTCCGTGAGGGCACAGACTCCTGGCCTTGATGTGGCATATCTAGAAGGAAATGACCTACTTCTCCTGACCTTTGCTTTGAGGCAGAGCCAAAGGGCTAAAGGGCACCTGCTTCCTATTAGAACCACTGTTCAGTGAAGGAATACAAACAAAGGATTATCTGCCAGGTGGTTGTCCAAATTTCTCTGGAATGCCTCCAGTGTTGGAGCTTTCTCCCTCTTTCAAGGTAATTGGTCCCACTGCCATACTGCACTAACCGTTAGGAAGTTTTTCCTGATATTCAGCCAAAAGTTGGCTTCCTGTAACTTGAGCCCATTATCACACCTCCTGCACTCTGGGATGATCGAGAACAGATCCTGGCCCTCCTCTGTAATGATGACAGCCCTTCAAATATTTGAAAAGTGCTATCATATCATCCCTCAGTCTTCTTTTCTTTAGGCTAAACATGGCCAATTGTTTCAATCTTTCCTCATAAGGCTTGGTTTCCAGTCCCCTGATCATCCTTGTCACCCTCCTCTGAACTTGTTCCCATTTGTCAGCATCTTTCTTTAAGTGCTGTGACCAGAACTGGACACAGTACTCAAAGTGAGTCCTAACAAGTGCTGAATTGAGGGGGATGAGCACCTCTCTGGATTTGGAAATTATATTTCTGTTAATGGAATCTAAAATAGCATTTTGCTTTTTTGTGACCACATCATATGTTGTGTCGTATGCAGTTTATGATCTACGACAATTCTAATATCCTTCTCACTTTCAGTATTGCTGAGCCAGGTGTCCCCCATCTCGTAACTGTGGAGCTGATTTTGTTTTCCGAGGTGTCGTACTTTGGACTTACCCCTGAATTCTGTTGGTTTCAGCCCAGTGCTCCAGCCTATCATTTTGCATTTTGTTTCTATCAAAGAGCATTGGACCCAGGCTGAGTCTTTGGGTACCCCTTTTATTACCTCCTTCCACTCAGAGAATGAGCCATTGATCATCACCCTCTGAGTACAACTCTGTAGCCAATTGTGCGTTCACCTTATTCTTGATCTATCCACCTAATTAGCTTGCTAAGCAACGTATCAAGGGGAACTTTGTCAAAAGTTTTGCTGAAGTCTAGATATATTATGTCAACAGCATCCCCTCTGTCTACCAGAGAGGTCACCTGATCAAAAAAATGAGATCAGGTTAGTTTGAGAGGATTTGGTTTTGACAAATCTGTTTTGGCTTATAAATGCATTGTTTTCTAAGTGCTTGCATAGTAACTGCTTTATAATATGTTCCAGAATTTTCCTTCAAGTTTTGGAAGATGTAGCCATGTTGGTCTGTGCAAGATTTCCAGGTTTAAAAAAAAAAAAGACAAAAGCATGTGGTACCTTAAGAACTACTTTAGTGATTCCATGAAAGCTTACATTAAAATATAGTAGTCTTTAAGTTGCCACGTTTTTCTTTTCTTTTTCTTTTTTTCCTTTTGATATGTACTAGGATGCTTCCTGGTGCTGATGTCCGGCTGCCTGACCTGTAGTTCCCAGGTTCCTCTTTTTTGGCCCTTTTGAAGATAGGGACAACATTAGCTCTCCTCCAATCATCTGGCACCTCATCCATTTCCCATGATTTTAAGAAAATAATGGACAGTCGTTCTGAGAGTTCTGCAGCCAATTCCTTCAGGATTCTCGGATGCAGCTCATGTGGCCCTAGGGATTTGAATGCGTTCAAGATGTAAAGGTATTTCTTGACTATTATCAATCTTTATCAATTTCCAGCTGCAATCCTGTCCCTTCCACTTGCACTTCACAGTACTTACCGTATTGACCCAAATATAAGCTGAGGACCCCTTTTTTCAACCCAAAATTAGGGCTGAAAAACTAGGCTTATATTTGAGTATATACAGTATGTCTAGGGGCTCATACTCTGTCTTATGGGGAAAATGTGCGAAAACAGGAATTGAGCACCTCCGCCTTTCCAAAGTTTCCTGAGTCATTATTAAATCTAATACCCCTATTTTGCCACTGTGTTTTTTTCCATGGAAGTTAATCTCCCACCACAAGGCTCTAAGGTAAAAACTGTCTACACTCCCTGTCACCTCTACAATCTATTCTAAGCTTTCCCATTCTCTCAATCCCTAATAATCCCCATCTCACCTCCCCTCCCCCACTTTCTTCCACACCCCTCACCCTGATCTGGGGTCTGTTTTTGGTCTTTTGAGGAATTTTTACTACAGAGCCCTAAAACTACACCAGCCATTTCACTGCTTGCAAATGTACCTACGTCCAACAGCTAATTCAATGGAACACTTCTATACTACCATTTTTTCTTTGCCTTTTCTCCATTACCTACAAACCCAGCTTCCACCACAAGACTCTAGGCAAAAACTGCCTGCAACTCCTTTTCCTCCCATCACCTCTAAAACTTTCCCACTGCCTCAAGCACAAATAACACCCTCTCTTCCTCTTTCCCTCCCCTCCCTCCCCTTACCCAGCTCTGGTGTCAGTTTTCTGTCTCTTTAGCCATTTTTACAACAGAGCTTGCATGCAAATGAATATTTGGTAGGAAACATATATTCCATTACATACTATATTGTACACCTCATTCTGCTGCTATATGACCGAAGAAGTGGACATGTCCACAAAACATTACATTAAAATATCTTTAAGGTGCCACATGTTTTTGTCTGTTTTGTTTCTTTGATTTTTGCCTCGAACCCTTGCACAGACTAACAGGGCTACCTTCTGCAAAACTTCTGCCTTTTCTTTGTCATCTCTTATCATTTTTCCATCTCTCCTGAGGAGCTGTGCCACTGTTTCTTTTCTTTCTCTTTTGCTTCTCACGTATCTGAAGAATGCTTTTTAATTGCTTTTAATATCTCTAGCTAATCTCAGCTCATTCTCTGCTTTTGTGTGTGGCTCCACTCTGCTTTAGTTCCCCCCTTTGAAATCAAGGATTATAGTAGTAGAACATGATCATTCTCATCCTGAGTTCCCCTTACTGTCACTTTCTCCACTAAGTCATCTCTATTGGTTAGCATCAAATTGAGGATAGCTCGTCCTCAAGTTTATTTCTACATTTTTGTATAAGAAAACTTATCAACTGCACAAGCCAAGAATTTCTTGGAACGGCCAAACTTATATCTGGATTGTAGACTCTCCCACCACTGCTGCATTGTGTTGTGGTAGTTGTTTTAAATCCTTGCAATTAATTTTACACAAGTTTCATCTGCTTCCTCTCCTTGATTGGGCAGTTGGTAATAGAATCTGACTGCCATGTTCCTTTTGATTTTTGCACCAACTAAATTGATCCGGATGCTCTGAATTTCTGTGCAGCAATGTGTATCTTTGACATGTACTGCAACACTACCTCCCTTGTGTGATTGTTTATTATCACTGTACTACTACTAAAATGAGTTGAATCCTGCTTTTCAAAAAACAAAAATGTTCTACTTACAGAGTAAAAACAACCAAAAAAAGCAACAACTATAACTTCAAACAATAAGCAGGATCCTACTGGTGTTCATGTATGATTTGCGAACTTTGTGCAACTAATGGACAAAGTGCTAGGATGTGAGTTGATTGATGCCTGGCCATGCACCTAACTGTACAACTACCCTGTTTCCCCAAAAGTAAGACATCCCCTGAAAATAAGACCTACTTACAGTTTTGCCTCTTGCTGAAATATAAGGCATCCCCCCCAAAATAAGACCTCCCAGATAATAAGGCCTCCCCCGAACATAAGGCCTCCCAGATAATAAGCCCCCCTAAAGCTATTGGGTTGGGGAGAGGGGGGATCACTTAAAATGATCATGGAAAAATAAGACATCCCCTGAAAATAAGACCTAGCACATCTTGGGGAGCAAAAATTATTATAAGACACTGTCTTATTTTCAGGGAAACAGGTATGATGTGACCTAGCACCTCATCAATTAGCTGCAGCAAACTATGCAAGCCTTATGTAAATACCAATAGCATTATGTCCAATGTCCTAAGAGAAAACAAGAAGACACCAGTTGATAATATTTAAGAGATTATAGTGCAGTTCTAAAGTTGGTGATTATAAACTTGGAGGAGTCACCTGTCGCCCCCAACTTTCATCTTAGTTTGGTCCACATGCTTATTCTCAACTCATTTGTTTTGGGATGGGGAGAAGGACGGCTATGTCGGCTCCACCTTAACATATATTTTACCTCTAGTCCTTCTGGAGAGTGGAATGGCATTACTGCTAGAGGACCAAAGGACATCTTGAGTGTGACTCACCCATGGTAGACCCTGTTTTAGATGCCGACCACAGCTAAGAACACCACTGCTGCTACAGTCATGTCCATGGAGCTGCCCAACGGCAATTCTGGGAAGCAAAGACTGGGAGTAAGACAACTCCACCCTACACAACCCACACCCAGATGCATCACTTCCAGATATTGGCTTCTGTTGTTATGGTGTCTGCTTTGAAAGGGAGGCAGAGACTCGGGTCTTTTAACTAAACGCCCAAGAAAGCAAACAATCAAAAAGAAACTTAGAACTCGGGTTAACTACTTATTTAGTGATCACTCAGAATGTGGCTTGCAGGTCTTTCCACGTTGCCTCCATAAACAAAAGAGCCACAGCCTCACTTTTCTTTTTAGTGGAAAGTAAAGGCCTGAGAGAGGGCAAGCCCTGGAGAAATTTGGAATACATATATTTTTTTAATGCAGTTGCTTTGCTCTGGTTTCAAAAACATCTAAGGACTGCATTTTCGTATGCTTCTCGTATGGATTATCATATGGGTGGGAGGAAAGAAGGGCTCTTCCTTCAAGCGCCACCTACCAGATTAATTGTTGTTTCTAGCAAATAATCCTGCCTTCTGCCTTCAAGTATTATAGCTCTTTAAGTAAAGGGAGCCAAAATTTCCCAAGGGATCCGCACAGCACTCATATAGAAATTAAATCTTGGCATCCATTTATAGGGCAATTGATCTGGGGCCTAGATAATAGTCCAGGGAGGGGCAATGAAACAGGGAGGGAAGCATCCTTTCTTTGTGCTTGTGGCACAATGCTGGAGGAAAATTTGGAGTCAGTACTGATTGGGATGGGGGAGTGGTTTGCAAAAACCAGTGTGGGGGCAATCCTATGGGTCTGATTATAGCAGGGGTGTCCAAATGTCGGCCCTCCAGATGTTTTGAACTACAACTCCCAGAATTCCAAGCCTGTAAAAAGATACAGCATGGTCTACATAAATTCGAAGAGGCATTGGTCCAACAGGCAGAGGAAAAGAGGCAGGCACGGAAACCATGAATCCCGGGGACTGGGCAAGAAACAGAATATATCTGCCCTAAGTGCGGTAAAGACTGCCATTCCCGGATTGGTCTATTTAGTCACACTAGGTGTTGTTTTAGGATCTCTACACCAGGCATGATACCATAGTCTTTCGAGACTGAAGGATGCCAATGATGATGATTGCCAATGACAAAGGACTGTGGGAGTTGTGGTCCAAAACATCTGGAGGGCTGAAGTTTGGGCACCACTGGATTATAGTAAGCAGAAGACGCTCTGACAGAAGAGAAGACAGGGAGGATTTGGGGAGGTGTGACGGCAGCGAAGGGAGAGCATTAGAGCAGGAATTAAGACCAAGCTGGCGACGGCAAAGAGGAACAAAGGAAGGAGCCATGGCTTGGACGGATGAGAGATAAAACAGTGACTGGCTGGAGGGACAAGGACAGCATGGAAAGGGAAGGTTTCAACAGAGGCTACCTGCTTGGAGAAGGAGTCCTCAAGCTCAGTGATGTCATTGCAGAAGCCTCCAGAAGAGGAATGCAGAGAGTCGCCATCCAAGCCGGTCCGGCAGGAGCTGCCGTACGGCATGCCCCGGTCCAACAGGTGAGGCCGAGCGGTAGCCATGGTCCCCTCATCCAGAGAGGCAGGTTTGCCTTCGAAGTAAGGGGCATTCTGGGCCTTGTCATACTCCTCGAAGGAGTACTGCCTCCGCATGTTGGAGAGGATGATGCGCCGTGACATGCGGCTCTCCGAGGCTGAGCTGCGCAGGCGCTCAAACTTCTTGTTCATGCGATACTGGCGAAAGGCTGTTTGGATGGTGCGGGCCGCCCGCCGGCTCAGGAAATAGCCCCCATATTTCCGCTCCAGCATCTCCACCTGCAGGGAGAGGCAGAGGACCAGTCAAGGAGGTGGTAAGGACTTTAATAAAAATATGTTTTGCTTCTCACGTCTTGCTCTTTTCTTCCTTTCCCTTCCGCCTTTCTCCCAATCACATATTCAACTTGGTTTCTCTGTACCTCAGTTGTTCTTCATGTTGTAAAGGATTGGGAGAAGGAAAGCTACTCTTTTCAACCAGGACTTCCAGACAGACCACAAACAAAACACAGATCTACCATGTCGTTTCCATCTTCACAGGAGCTTCATACAGACTGAGTATTTTGTATGCACAATCATTCGCTTGGACTGTGCCAAGTGAAACCAGCAATTAACCCAACCTCATCCTGCAAACATGTCATGCTGGCCATGACAGTCAATAAAACAACCATCCGAGACCATACCAGGTTGTGCCTGCAAGGCCGCCCAATTTGGCCCACTAAGGACTTCATTAAGGTCCCTCAGGGTGCTCATATCAGGGACTGAGACTCACAGCCAAATCCCCCCCTTGCCATGAACACTGAGGAACACTGCTCTTCTTTTCAATTCAAGCAACATCCCAGCTTTGCATATCAGTGCCGAGTGAGGACCCTGGTTGTAAAAACCCTCCCAACGCCAGGCTTAGGTCAAACAAACTTGGGCAGATTACATAAAACTCAGACTTTATGCTGTCATCGAGAAAACAGGTATGAAAACCTTAGGGCAAACTCTGCCTGTCGAGGCCCTACGGTATCGCATTTGGGAGAGGCTAGAAATGGTTTAAATCTCTACGCAGAGACCCAGAGAGCTGTTTCGAGCCTGACTTTTATATAGTTTCTGGAAAATACCTAAGATTCACATCCTTGCGCCCACCGAGACCCCTCCCAAATTGGATCTGCCTCTACTTTCAACTATACAAAGTCCCTTGGGTCTTAATTGGATCTACCTAGTGCAGTGATGGCGAACCTTTTAGAGACCGAGTGCCCAAACTGCAATTCAAAACCCACTAATTTTTTTTTTTTGCAAAGTGCCAATACAGTAATTTAACCTGTATATAGGTGGCTATGAAGGGCCGATGTCGGGTGCTCACAGAAAGGGCTCTGAGTGCCACCTTTGGCACCCATGCCATAGGTTCGCCATCACTGACCTAGTGGGACATTTTTTAGATTCTCCCCCCAAAAACTTTCTCCCCCATCCCCTAGTGGAGAGCATATTTTTTTAAATTAACCTCCAGCTTCTGCCCCACCATTGGCCAATCAGGAGCTCTATGCTTCAAACAGCCAATAGAGAGATGATGGTTGTGATCAAGAGGGAGGTGCCCATACCATGCTGCTCTTTGTTTGAACTGGCCTGTAAAGTCCAGCCCCATCGGACCATGCTGCTCTGTGCCTTCCAAGAAGAAGCCTGGTGTCCATCTTGCCAAGTGAACTTTTAAGAACTCTCTCCTGGCAAACTACATCCCTTGCCATGTTTGGACTTCTATAAATGCTTTGAAAAAGAGCTTGCTCTTGAAAGCTCAGCAACTTTTTTTTATTTATTTTTTATTTTTCTTCTTAGCAGCCTATGAAGGCATCACCCATAGTCTAGTTTTGCTTTTGTTTTAATGGCTCCACGGCTCCAAACCTCCTTTTTTTTTTTAAACTACAAAGCCCCTTGGTGTCTGTGGGGTTCCCGGCTTTGTGTCATCTATGAGCGTTAGAAACTGTTTACCTTTTTATCTTGAAGATCCGTCGAGAGCTCATAGCTGTCTGACAGGGCCTTAGAGCGCTTGCTCTCCTCCTCCTCCTGCTTCCTCAACGCCACGCTGGCTGGCTGTAGCCGAGCACGCTGCGCCCACGGTAGCCCCGGCGATGGAGTGTGACACACCGAGGAAGACGACGAGGACGGAGCCAACTCGTAGTGTTCAGCCTTGGTCACCTCAGGGGCGCAGCGGTACGGAGCCTGACTACTCAGATTGTCTGCGATGGTGCCCACCTCACTTCCCGGAGGGTCTCCTTCCACACTGCAGGGAAGAGAAAAGTAAAGTTACTCAACAAGGGAGAACAATAATAAAGACAGAAAAATCCTGAGAAATCCATCTCTTTCTTTCCGGCCTCATTATTTATTTCATTTATTTACAAGATTTTTTTAGCTGCCCCACTACCAAGAGGTCTCTGGGCGGCATACAACAAGTATTAAAAACTATAAAATAAAATACAGTTAAAACAACATACAGTACAGATTATAAATTATAAAACCCTGCGGTTCATGTGTCCATCCAAATAATCTAATTAAAATGCTGGCCAAACAGGAAAGTCTTTGCCTGGTGCCGAAAAGCCATAAGTGTTGGCGCCAGGTGGATCTCCGTAGGGAGGGCATTCCAGAGTTGGGGGGCAACCGCCGAGAAGGCCCTGCTTCGACATGCCACCCCCCATCTCTTTGAGGGATGTCACCTTCATCAGGACCTCCTGGCCTGATCTTAAGAGTACGGGCAGGCAGGGCCGGTACTAGTTTTTTTGTGCCCTAGGCGAGGGGTGGGGGGTGGAGCGGGCGGGTCAGGGGGTGGGGGTGGGGCAGGTGGCGGGTGGACAGATGGGGGCGGGGTGGCGGCTGGTGATGGGCGCGGGGGGCAGCGACGGGCACGGGGGGCGACGGGGGGGGGGGCATGGGGCAGACGGCGACGGGCGGCGGGTGGGCGGTGGGGGGCCGGCCAGCAGGGCCCCGCCGCAGGGGGGCGGTGGCGGGGGGCGGCAAGCTGTCCAGCGCCCTCTCTCCATTTTGGCGCCCTAGGCAACTGCCTAGTTCATCTTAATGGAAGCGCCAGCCCTGTGGGCAGGCTCATATGGAAGAAGGCGGTCCTTTAGGTGGCCAGGTCCTAAGCCGTTTAGGGCTT
>JAHTLZ010003468.1:2408747-2441296 GCA_023846285.1 Phrynocephalus versicolor | reverse complement strand
TTGGAATCCGTTTGCAATTAAAACATTCGAGAGAGTGTGTAATTCAGTTTTTAGGTGGTCTTTGTCAGCGAGGCGTTTGGTTCTGGAGATGAGGGTTTTTGCTACGGAGTTGATCTGTGCAGGGTGGTGGTGTGATTGTGCATTTAAGTAGCGGTTTGTATGTGTTTTTTTCTGGTAGATGGTATGTCCTAAGGAGCCGTCGGGTTTTTTGTAGATTAGGACGTCCAGGAAGGGAAGTTGGTTGTTGGCTTCTATTTCCATAGTGAATTGTATTTTGGGGTGTAGGCTGTTGAGATGTGTGAGGAAGTTGTTCAGTTTGTCTTTCCCGTGTGGCCAAATAACAAAGGTGTCGTCAACATATCTGAGCCAGAGTTTGGGTTTATGTTCGGACTTCTGTAACGCGTTGGTTTCAAAGTGTTCCATATATAGGTTTGCGATGACCGGTGAGAGGGGTGATCCCATGGGTGCTCCTTCTATCTGTTTGTATCTTTGTCCATTGTGGATGAAGTATGTGTTGGTTAGGCAGTGGTTGGTCAGATCTAGGATGTGCTTGGGGGGGTTGTATTTGTTGTGGATAGCTGTCAAGGCTTCTTGAATGGGCACTTGTGTGAAGAGCGAAACAACATCGAAGCTCACGAGTAGGTCATTGGGTTGTAGGTCTTGTTTCTTTATAATTTCTATGAAGTGGAACGAGTTTTGTACGTATGAAGTGATGGATTCTGCATAGGGCTGGAGTTGTTTGGCAAGAAATTTGGCGAGGTTTTGTAGAGGTGAGCCTACGGAGCTGACAATGGGTCTGAGAGGTGTTCCTTCTTTGTGAATCTTGGGGAGGCCGTAGAGCTTGGGGCATCTGGATGATTTCTCTCTGGGGATGAGGCTTGGCTTGATTTCTTCACTTAAGGGAGAGGCTTTTATTTTGGCTTTGGTGGTTTTTTCCAGGTAGGTGGTGGGGTCTGTGTTCAAAGGTATGTAAGCAGGGTCTTGTAGTAGTTTGGATAGTTTGGCTTGGTAGTCAGATGTGTTCATCACCACTGTGGCATTGCCTTTGTCTGCTGGGAGAATGATTATGTTGTTGTCTTTCCTCAGGTTGGTGAGGGCTTTTTGTTCTTCTTTGTGTAAATTGCTTCTGGGTGGTTTGCTGGAGCAGAGGACATTGGTGACTTCGAGTCTGATTTTGTTGGCTTCGTCTGGGTTGATTTTGGTTAGGCTGGTTTCCACTCCGCATATGATGTTTTCAGTGGGGATGTGTCTGGGGGCGACTGCAAAGTTGAATCCTTTGGAAAGGACTTTGGTCTCTGCGATGGTGAGTGTCCTGTCTGATATGTTGTAAACTGTTTGTTTCATGGGTTGCTGTGGGGGGGGGGGGGGTTGGGCTTCTGGCGTTTTTCTAGTTTGTGGAGTTTGTTGGTGTGTGTGTCTGTCTTGTGGGAGGTCTCTGTTTCAGCTCTCCAGGAAGCAAGTTGCTTGGATTTGTTCCAGAGTGTTGGGTGGATTTTGTTGCTGAGTTTGAGGTGGAGAATGAGTAGGTCTCTGTTGGTTTGATCTAGTAGGTATCTTTTCCTGAATTACACACTCTCTCGAATGTTTTAATTGCAAACGGATTCCAAAAAAACACCATCACCAAACTAATCCAAAAGGAAACACCCCCCAAGAACCAAGAAACAGAAGAGAACAACGGCACTGCCCTCCTCCCTTACATCAAAGGCACCACGGACAAAATCAGCAAAATTCTCCACAAACACAATATCAAGACAGCCTTTTGCACCGACCAAAAAATAGCCAACATTTTAAGAAACCCCAAAGACAAGATTGAGCTAGAACACCAAGGAGTCTACGAAATACCATGCAAAGTCTGCCCAGCCACATACATCGGACAGACAAACAGGAGAATAAGCGCACGCATCGCAGAACACAAGAACGCAGTCAAAAAAGAAGAAAGATCTTCCTCTCTCTTCCAGCACATAAAAACAACAGGTCATGAAATTGATTTTGAAAGAACCAAACTCATCTCCAAAACTGAACACTTCAACAGTCGAATAATCATGGAAGCCATTGAAATAGAAAAACACCCAAACAACATGAATAAACGTGATGACACCTCCCGCTTGCCAGACATCTGGAAACTAGCCCTGGTCAACAGACGAGCCTCTGTCACAAAGACTGACACCAGGTCCAAGAGGACACAAGATGCCACCACCTTCCAACCACACCAAACACAAACCCAGACCCTTCCCACAGATGAAATGAAACCACCATCCAAGAACCAGACCACGACTGCACCATCTACTGCTGCACCCCACTCCAGTCACCACATGGAGCATACTTATACACACCAAAAAAACATTGGGAGACCACAGACACGTAGCCAGACTAAAATGAATTCACAAGACATAGGACCCCACTCCACCAAAGCCCAGGATGCTTCCAGAACACCCATCACCAGGGTCGTTAAGAAACAAAAGGCTGATGGACACACAGGATGTCTCCAAACAGCCATCCAACCCACCAGCAGTTAATCCCTTAACGATCGCCTTAGCAACCAGAAGATCACAAAAGAACAAACAAACCTACAATCAGCAACAGAGCAAGCAAACCACACCCCCCACCAGTATTTATAGAAGGACTTCAACTGAGACCACACTTTGCTTCAAGAAGAAAGAAGCCAGAAAACCAGCCTGAAGATGATGAGTGAGACCTCGTCGAAACGTCGCCAAAGTAACCAGATTTCTACACGGGAAGAAACCCGAATCCACCCCAACATGCATACCTATACCCGTGAAAATCTACGAAAACAAATATATATATATATATATATATATATATATACTTGTTGAGCAATGGTTAATTATTGTTTGTAGTCTGTTGCCTATATTTTAATTTGATTTAATTTACTGAGCTATTGTCTGTTTTAATTGTTAATTGTGACTGTTGTAAAGCACCCATAATGGCCCTGTAGCCAGATTGTGTGTTTGTGTGTGTGTGTGTGTGTGTGTGTGTGTGTGATTATATAAATTAAATGAATGAATGAATAAAACAAATTCCTTAATACCTACCCGCTACACAGGGATATTGCTTCCGGAACTGGAGCAAGAACGGCATGTCCCCAAGAGACCTACACAGCAATCTACCTGCATTTATCTTGTGCTATATTCAAAGGGCACAAGCCAGAGCATGGAATAAGCTCCCCCAGCAACGGGCCCTATGCTAGCATTACCGCTGATGTACAAGCAGCAGGCAAAGCCAGAGAGCCAAGTGGGCACCCAGGCAGCTGCTGGGCTCCATCTTGATCACCTCTG
The DNA here is from genome assembly GCA_023846285.1 of Phrynocephalus versicolor. Classification (NCBI taxonomy): domain Eukaryota; kingdom Metazoa; phylum Chordata; class Lepidosauria; order Squamata; family Agamidae; genus Phrynocephalus; species Phrynocephalus versicolor. Next base: position 2,438,000 of record JAHTLZ010003468.1, on the reverse strand, counting down.
ACATTCTGGTGTTTAATCATCTGCACATAGCGCATCTCCATACGGCTGCCTGGAATTTCTGAAGTACCTCCAAAGCAAGTTTTTATTTGTTTATTTATTTGTTAGCTTTATTTTAAGTTTTTAAGGATCAACAAGAAAGCAAGCACAGATATCTCTGCTGTTGCTTTTCCCAACACTTCAAAATGTGGTCTAACTGGAGTTCCACTCAGTAGCAGAGAGCAAAATAATAGTCCTGACATTACATCTTGAAGTTAATTAACTAAGCTCCACATTCCCACAAGAGATTAGAAGCTGACGGATGTGAGCGTTATGTATCCAGTTCAAGAGAACCGTTGCCTCATGAGATAAAATGAGCAACCACTCATATATGGAGACCACAACTTTGAAGTCATCAATTTGAACAAAGCCCACCCGCCATATGAGGTGACTGGCAATTGTTCCTCTTTCTGTCTTTAAAAAAAAACAACCCAACAAAAAGTAATAATCTAAGGCAAGTGGCAAACAGCAGGGGATTAACTGAGTCTCTGGTGGATTGCCATATAAGGATGGAGGGTATAAGTTATGTGGAGCTGTTCTAGGACACACACAAAGGGAGAAGACTTTCACGCTATAGTGAAACCCAGAATTTAATTTCCCCCACGAAAACCCCCTTTTTTTAGCAAAATACGCCAGTGCATCAAGATTCAGATTGCTGAAAGATGCTTCCTGCAGGGCTGTAAAAGAATTATGAAATTTTAGATGATTAAATAGTGGAAGAAGGTATCTGAACTCTCTCGACATCTGCAAGCCATTAGACATGGCTAACAGGCAGCTCAACTCCTTTTACTCCCCTAGTAATGATTCCTGGATATCTCGAGATTTGCAACAACCAGTGTGGTGAACCATGTGTGATTTGGACCGGGAAGGCAGGAGTTGACAACTGATCATTCCTGGCCCTGCCTCCAATTGACATAATTGTTGAGAGAATAGCACAAATGGTAAAAGGTAGTAAATCAGGCGGGGTGACCAGACGGAGTTGCGAGGTCTAGGGTGATAAAGCACAAACCAAAGAGACACAGTACGATAAAACCAAGAAAAATGGGAATGTAAAGAAAGGTCCTATGACCAGCAGAAAAAGAGAGGTAGCTGCCCTGGGTGACAAATGCTAATTTGCTGCTGCTCTCACCTTGGAGGAGTGTGTGCGTTGCGTCGTTACAGTCCTGTCCGGCTCTTTGTGACCCCATGTCCATGGAGTTTTCTTAGCAGGAATACTGGAGAGGTTTTCCAGTTCCTCCTCCAGGTGCCTACAGCACCTGGTATTCCCTGGTGGTCTCCCATCCAAGTACTAACCAGGGCCGACCCTGCTTAGCGTACGAAATCAGGCGAGATTGGATGTGCTTAGGGGAGTAGGCTACATTGAAAATTTCACGCTCTGCAGCATCTTTAAGGCCAGGCAGTGTGGGGGAGTGACCTCGAAAACTGCCATTTCCTACAGTAGCACCACTCTAATCATCCTTGGCTCTGATTGCATCTAAGAGCCAGGCATGGATTAGCCCTCAGCTCATGGCATCTTCATGGCACCTGGATCAAGGGGTTCCAAGACAGGTTTGGGTCCTCTGTCTTCAAAAGAACAATACCTACATGAGCTGTGCAAAAATATTTGCATGATCCCCAGAGGAGAGGTTTAGCTACTACAAGTATAATCCAGAGAATTCCTTTCCTGGAGAAGAGGAAGTGTATGTGAACATCTGAAGCTGCCTGGTTCAATTAGCATACTGGCCCATCTAGCCTAGTGCTGTCTGCTCTGACTGGCAGCAGCTGAAGAGTTTAGGCAAGAGCTTTTCCCAGTCTTGTTTCTGAAGTCTTGTTAGTTGAAGAGTCTGAAAGACAGAACCTCTGATTGTCTGCAAGCAACGGGGATCTTCCTCTTGTCAGCTGCAGCCCCTCATCCTTCACCTGGCTCCGAGATAACTGGCCAGTCCCAATTTTCGGGTTCCCTGTTCTCTTCCTTTGGAGAGCCACTAACAACGCCTAGAGTAGTGGTGGCCAAACTTTGGCCCTCCAGATGTTTTGGACTACAACTCCCAGAATTCCAAGTCTGTATTGCCAATGATAAAAGACGGTGGGAGTTGTGGTCCAAAACATCTGGAGGGCCAAAGTTTGGCCTAGAGGAAGACTCTTTTGCTTTGAAGAAAGCTACAGTCGAGCTTGACAAGGACCTCCTTAAAGTCTTGCCATGGGACCTCTCTATCTGTGTAAAGAGATGGCTGTGGGGGTAACTCGTGCGGCAGGAGGGAGCATAACCTAAAATTTTATAATGGGGCACCACTCCCAACCAATAATGAGGGGCCTGTGAGTGATTGGCTATGGTTAAGCTGATAGCATCAGTTTTCTGAGTTGGCCAAGCCCCCCCCCCCCATAAATCCTAAAACCCAGTTTTATGACAAATTGAACACATCATTCTGCCTGCTGCCTTTCAGTCACCACAGCTTAAACCCTAGTTGTAAACCACTCACTTCAGAAAACTCCAGTCTGGAGAACACCTAATTCAAGTCTTCCTTTAGAAACAAAATCCAAATCTCTCCTTAGTGCCAACACTTGATTTCTGGGCCGGCACTGCAGAGGGCAGTCATGCTGGGCACGGTGTGCCCAGGACAGTTTGGTGTCTAGAGCATAACAGCAAAGGGCACTCCCCTCTCACTCAGACAAGGCGTAAACGACTCGATGCCAACTGAGCAATTTTGGCCATCAGGGCAGGAAATGCCACAAACACCTCTCCTAATGTCAGGAACTGAACAGCAAAGCAAATTGCTGACAATCTTCTGATTTTTCAAGACCCTCAGGGTGAGCCTTGAAGCCCAATACAATGTTCCAGATTACCTCTTCAGTGCCTCGTGGGATGTTACAGATTACGAACAGTCAGTAGTAAAGCACCACAAACTTTTATGCAGTTCCATTTGGGTTTCCACCAGCCACCTGGCTCAGTTCACGGGAGGGCCTCATACCCCCACCCCCACCCCAGACTGGCCCAGTGTAACTGGACCTTGATGGCTATGCTCACAGAGCCACCCGTAATCCACTTTCAGGCTGCCAGAAACCAATTCCAAGCTGCAAGACGCCTTTCAGGGACAGATGCTAAAGGGCATTTTAATGAGACACATGGAGAGATTACCATGGAAGAAGGCTCCCTGTGTTTCCTAACGAACTGAAACCTGGGGAAATGAGCAGTTCTCTATGAAGACAAAGAAGATGCAAGAGAAGTCCAATCAATGTGCAGAACTGTCACTGCGGATATTCCTCTAAGGCATGCAATATGCTGTCAGAAGGCTTAGCATCAAGTACAGCATATGACAAATAATGCTAGGCATGCAGGGCCAACACTACAGTTAAAGGATTTTCTGGACGTGCAAGAGATTCTTACCAAGAGGTGGCAAATGCATTACAAGGTTTATTGTGTGTGGGAGGGGGAGGGGGGAGAATGACAAAGATTACAATGGAAAAGGCTAATGTAACACTCTACCAAAATCTTAAGAATGATGAATAGCACTCGGGTGCTCTGACAAAAGAGATACTCTGCTCTACCAAATGATAAACGTGTGACACGCTTCATTCCAGCAAGCGTACAGAGGATTAAAAAAAAGGGGGGGGGAACCATTGCCTTTGGCAATGTCAGTTCCTTTGGAAATAATATAATTAAATAAATCCAGAATACCCAACCTCAATCAATCCAAGGGAATCAAGCAAATTAATGTCAAATGGAGAGTTGAGTGCCCACTACCAAGACCACAGAGGGATATCACTAAGAATATAAAATCATACCACTGCGGAAACCGGAGGGAAGGTAACAATTTGCGAACGTGCACTGCTCCATCAAAGCCTCTATCCTGAAACCACATAGTCCCACAAACGCCAATCGGCTTGGAGATCAATGTTCAGAAGCCAAGAAAAAGAAAGACGCAGGAGCGCGTTGCGATCTTTCCCTCCTCTTGTTGAGCCTCTTTTCCCATCAGCTGAAACGGCGGCTTTGGACTTTGGTATTCGAGGCAGCTGCAGGTTCAAATCTCACCCAGGGCCCAATTGCCCTCTTTGCTTTGTCAACAGTGGAGAAAGAAAGGCACTTTCTTGTCCCTGGCCGTTGCCTCCGGTGTCTCCTGCCTCGAGGTGCACCCTCGCCACTAACGATCTAGACAAGCTGCAATCTTTCTCTATCCGGTTTCCCCGACGGCCTCCCAGCATGAGAGATTTCTCCTCCTCTCCAGTCCTTTAAATACCCTTCCATCGCTCCCCCTCTCAAAGGTTTTCAACCAGAAACAGAACGTTCCTTTGATTTCCTCTCTCCAAATGTTATGGGGCTAAAGAGACAGCAGCTGCTGCAGCCCACCCCAGAGGCGGCTCCATCTCGAAGAGAGCTGAAATTCCACATGGCTGGGTTCCAGGCATGATACGTTCTCTCAGAGCTGGGATGTAACACTCGGGGCCATGTGTCTGGCTGCCTTCCTTGCTCTACTGCTAAGGAGGTATAATAAGTGTGTGTGTAGAAAATTGCTCCTGGGATTCTTTGAACTCTGGATCACACACACCTGTTAGTAAGATGCCGTAATGGATGATATTATAAGCCGTTGCGATCATGCCAGCTGGAATTGCCTATGTACACCTTGGAAGAGGTCTTTCTCTTTTCTTTTCAATTCCAGCTTCCAGAATCTCTTAAATAGTAAGACCAAAAAAGGTAACATTTCCAAATGGGGCCAAATAATACACAGGGCTGAAGAAGGGAAACACTGTTGATTGGTGGGAGGATTGACTGTTTCTTGATATTTAAAAAAAAAAAAACAACGAAGAAGAAAGAAAAAATACACCAACCAAGATGGTGCGCCTCTGTTACAAAGGAACAAAAAGTCACTTTGCTGGTGTTCACCTTTTAAAAAAAAAAATCAGGCGTTTTAGCATTAAGAAACAGGAGGTGCTGTTCAAGCAGCCATACTCGATGGTGCTTGTACCATCACTGCAGATGCATTTGGCAAGAAGAAAGAAAAAAAAATCACCATTTCCCAGCAGTCCAATATTGTGGTTTGCAGGTGTGGGAAATATGCATTGAATGCAGAAACTTGGCCAATAGAGGACTGGATTTCGTGCAATAGCTGCATTGAACTGCTCCAAGAGCATCGCCGGGAAAAGCCTTTCACTCTCCTGGAGGCAGAAAGATGACTGTTTGCACGAATAAAGTTGCTGTTTCCAATCAATGTCAAAATAATGCTATCACCAAGTACACTCAACCCCAATAAAATATCATGTGTGGAGCAGGTGGGGTTCTTCTGTAATTTTTCATTATAGAGTTTACAAGATTTTTTTTATTCTTAACTTTATTTTAGAAAAACTTACAAACCTTTTGTTAAGAAATATTAAAGCAGTTTTACAAAAGAGGTGTAAAATTTTTGTGACATAGACTATCACAGAATCAGAGAGTTGGAAGCGACCTCAAGGGCCATCCAGTCCAAACCCCTGCCATGCAGGAAACCCCATCAAAGTACCCCCGACAGATGGCCATCCAGCCTCTGCTTAAAAACCTCCAAAGAAAGAGACTCCACCACCTTCCAATGGGAGAACTAGAATTCCCAACAAGATAAAGAAATGAAGAGTCAGTAAGTCCAAGATGCTTAATTCATTATCAATTGGTTACAAAGGTACTCTTAACTAATCAGGTAGCAAACTTAAATGTATATACTGTACTGGTATTTCTTTTACTTGGTATGCCCACGGAAACAGAAAATGGCAAAGTAGCCATTTCACATTTCCCCCTCTGACATGGATAAGCTCTTCTAAGATTATATCTGCCATGATGATACATCATGGGGGCATCATCTTAAAACGAAAAGACTTTTAGTATAAAGATATTACTTTAATCATCTGTCAAACATATACAAAATTGACAGGTCAATCAATGGAGTAACTAAAATTTATGCACTGACTAAATGGAAATATCTAGTGTTAAGCACCAATAAATAACTTTGGAGTAGGAAAAACCTTCACGTCCAACCAATGAAACTACGAGGCAGTCTGCCTGGAAATACCTTTTGGATAGAGAACATCCTGAATCACTCAGGTCACATTGGATGAATAGCTACTGTATCTGCAACAGATACATTTGATGTATACACTGATGAGTGATGTTAGGAAACAATTACCAAGTAGCAACAACTTTTGGTCAGACTACGCATAGCAACAGACATACACAAAATCATCACAAATGAGGAATTGTACTTTAGGCAATTTTATAAATTGTATACAGCTAAGAACATCTGTGACATGAAAATAAATCTTGTAAATAACAGCACATCAGCACAACCCAAACCTATGAATAAACCCACACACAGCAGTACACTGTAAACTCAGACCTACTCACCTACATAAGGACTGTGTAGCGGAGGGAGTGACTTACATTTAGTCAACTGGAAATGCTGGTCCATAGACACATCTCAAATATTCCACAAAACCAACAATATCACTGTCTAGATTGCACATTAAAGGTAAAGGTAAAGGTTCCCCCCGCACAGGCATGCTAGTCGTGTCCAACTCTAGGGGTGGTGCTCATCTCCGAAGAGCCAGTGTTCTGCAAGTCCATGGCCACGTGGCCAGCATGGCTGCAAGGAAACATTGTTTTACCTTCCCGCTTTTTAGGGCGGTACCTATTTTTCTACTTGCATTTACTTTACATGCTTTCGAACTGCTAGGTTGGCAGGAGCTGGAGTTAACAGCGGGAGCTCGCTCCGCTGCGTAGCACCCGGGATTTGAACTGCCGAGCTGCCGACTTTGCGGCCAACAGTTTTCAGAGCCTTAGTCCACTGAGCCACCACGCCCCCTAGATTGCACGTTATTCTCTTAATTTGATTCTGGTACAACTTGTTATCAAGGCCAGGTATGAAGCTTATTCCAAGTCCTGCAACACTCAGTGGGGAATCTAGCTTCTCCTTTCAGGTACCTCCTAGGACAGTGATGGCACATCACTGTTCTGGCTCGCCTGCATTGGCTACCCATTGTCCTCTGGATAAGGTTCAAGGTCCTGGTTTTGATTTTCAAAACCCTCCACGACTTGGGACCAGAGTACCTGTCGGAAAGTATCTCCCAGAGGTCAGCTGGGGTCAGGCCCACGAGGATGGCGCAGGTGCGCTCACTTAGGATGGCCACACCCAGGGAGGCGCGGAAATTCCTTACGCGTAACCGCGCCTTCTCTGTGGTGAGCTACTCTCTGTGGAATCATCTCCCTAGTGAACTGTGCCTAGCACAGTCCCTGCCCGCCTTTAAAAAGGCCCTGAAAACCCATCTCTTCAAAGAGGCATATGGCGACCTTTTTACTTTTTTTTTTTTTTTTTTTTGCTGCCCGTGCCATCTCTTGTGGAGGGTTTTGTCCCTCCTTATTTTATTACTATTTTTGCTTTTTTGTATCTCTGTTGTTGTGTTTTAATTCGGAAGATAGGCGGTCTAGAAATATAACAAATAAATAAATAATAAATAAATAAGTACCCAGTAGGAAGGATGACAGTGGTGGATCACTCACTACTCCTAAGCCCATCCAACCTATGCTGGTCAGGGCAGAGAATGTAAGGAACAGTATTATTTAGCAACTCAGATCAGTACACATGAGCTCAGAATCCAGTACAGTGGTACCTCTAGATATGATCACCTATAGATACATAAAACTCAAAATGTGAAGAAAAATCCACAGAGGTGGGAATGCATCGTCAAATGAAAATTTAACCCTGATTTTTTTTTTAAATGCAAAAAAGTTTCCCCAGGATGCATTATGCCTGGGAGGTTTATAGTGCTGCCCCCACGCATGTATTCATTGGAAATGGAAGGTAACCATTGCAAATGAAAGCCCCGGTTCCATCTGCAATGGTTCTCTTCCGTTTGCAATTGTTCCCTTCCGTGCATGGAAAGTAACCATTGCAAACAGAAGGGAACCACTGCAATCCACGTACAAAGCACTGCTCCCGTTTTGGAGCCATTCTGGAAATATTTGGCACTGTTTGTTGTTTTTTTGGAACTTTTTTCTTTTTGGTGGGTTTCTGAAGCAGTTGAAAGGTATGGAGCTGAGCTTCATTAATTCCATGGATTTTATTGTGCTTTCTGCATTCAGGTGTTGGGTGATTTCCCACTTTTAATTTTTTTTCCTGAACCTCCAGAACAGATTAATTGGTTTCTCATGCATTTCTATGGGAATCCATGTTTCAAGATACGAAAATTTCATAATATGAAGGGTCCCTTGGAAGGGCTTAATTTCATATCTACAGGTACAGCTGTAGATCTAACACCATCACCATTATGGAAACACTTTGAGTTTGGCCCATACAACTTTGGATGTATGTTGGCATGTTGCGAATGCCCGTGAAGAACAAATTCCTTGAAGGCATTAGGAGTGAACTTTCTTAATGTGACAGACAGTTGAGTGGTCAAATGACAGATTCTTTCCTTCCTTGATGAAACACCTAACCTTAATTCTTAGTTAACTTTTCTGTAATTGTTTCCAAGTGGCGATAATAAGAAAAAAAGTCACAAAAGTACAGTTACCCCTTTCTCTGAATACAGTGAACCCTCGGATAACAAACAGTTTGTATAACATAAAATCTGTACAACATAAAAAATTCTGGAGATAGGGAAAATTTGCTTAACAGAATTGCCTATGGGGCGAATCTGTACAACATAAAAATGGTCGCGATTAGGGATTACTCCGTTTTCAATGCATTCCTATGGGAAATTTGTATAAAAGAAAATTTGCTTAACAGAATTTCATTTGGAACAAATTAATTCCTTTATACAAGGTACCACTGTATATACTTACTAGAAGAGCTATAATAAAACCTATACACTGTTTTGCACCAAGGCTACCCAAATTCAGGGACATAAAAACTAGGTTCTACAATCCACATGCAGTTTGGAAATTAAGACATTTTGTATGCAGGTCTCTAATTTATCCTGTAACATTCAGCACTTTGGGTAATCTACTGTGCTTGTCCTAGACGAGGGGCCAAGAGATTGGCAGGGCACTACAGCCACATGCTCCAGACACTACAATTTTTATTCATTCTCTGTTTTGGCTTCAGAGCCTTTAACAGGCAAGGCCAAGAAACTTCATTCATTCATTCATTCATTCATTCATTCATTCATTCATTCATTCATTCACAGGTACTCTAAACTGCTTTTCCCTTCACCTTTTACAAAAGCTAGGTTTCTCAGAAAGCCACAGCTAATACCATATTTTACATTTCTCAAAATATGCATCTTGGCAGGCTTGTACAAAATACTACACCTTTGCACCAAGTGCAGATTTGCAGATTGCATTACAATCACTTAACTTTACCCTGTGATCTGGCAGGTTGGGCTAGAACTAGTACATTTCACTACATCACCACTGATGGCACGAGGACAGTATTAGTGGGCTTGGAAAGTTCTTTTTAGAAAGGATTTTTTTAAAGTTACTCCTTATAGACTGAAGGAATATATTCTGTATATTCTTATATTCTGTAGCATTGTTGCATCAGCAGGTAGAAAATGGCATAATTCACAACAATTGCTAATTAACAAGCCACCACTTGGATTTCTGGTTGCAAGCCAAGCCTGCCTCACTAGAGTGCAATGAGGAATTCTAGCAGAGACTCATTAATTATTGGTCATTTGCCACAGCAGGTTATGCCATTGCCCATCCACAACCATAACTATGCAACAGGACTGCTGTGTTTCCATAACCTGTAATAACCCACGAAATGGTCAAAAGCTTAACTTAAGGCAACTCACGTCCAAAAGTCATATCAGCATAACTAAGCAAGACAATAATGGCTACAGATTTTTAAATTAAGTTGCAGCGTTCCTTGCTTTGATACCAGAGAGAAGAAAGGTCCTAAGAGTAAACATATTGCAACATATTTTACTATGCTTGGCTTAATAGGAGGCTAGATGGCTGTTGGGCCTGCATGTTATGTTTATTATTTTACCAGTTTCATTTTTGTCTTATTATTTTATTATTGTTTGATTATTATTTTACTCTTATGTATTTATCATAGCTTTTGTTATTTTACTTTCATCACCATCATCATCATCATCATCATCATCATCATCATTAGACGGGGTGGGGTAGGTATTGTTGTTGGTTTGTATTTGTGTTGTGTTTGGTGTTATGTTTTTACACGCCCCTTGCATTGTTCCCTTCTGATGGCCAGTGTCTTTAGGATCCTCCATCTTGGTGGTGTCGGACAGTGGGAGGTACGCTTCGGACTGGGAGGTCGATCAGGTAAGAAGAACTCGGGTCAAGCAGTTGTTGCTTGTCCCTTGTTCTGACCCTCCGTCTCACTGCCTCACAGCCTGTCCTGTTTGGCTGCTATCTCACCTGGGGAAGATCCTGATCATCTGAAGGTCCGGCTTTTCCTCTTCCTCTGATCATGTGACAAAATATGTGGGATAGCAGTTCCCACGAAGAAGGAAGTAAAAAAACCCCGCTAGCTGAGCAGCACTGGGGGGGGAGGAAAAAAGCGCCAGACCAGTTGGCTGGCGCTGGGGGGGGAACAAAAAAACAAAAAAAAAGTGCCAACCGGCCCCAGGAACAGCCAGTTGGCGCTATGAGGGGGAGGGGCAGAAAGAAAAGAAAAGAAACCCGGATCATCTACGCTTCTCTCTCCCAGCGGTGTCCCTGAGGGTTTTGTGTTCAGCATCTGGGCAGGTCGGAGGGTAGGGGGTATATCTGTTGTTTATAGGGAATCCCTTCATGTCAGCAAGTTCACGATGTTGGTGTGTCCAGGGTTGGGAGTGTCATCACTTTGTGGTGGGCCAGAGGGACAGGTTTGGGATTGTGCTCACCGCAACCCTGCACACTTCCTCCCAGAGCTCTCCAAGTTCATGACCTCCATGAACCTGTCCCATTTTGTCATTCGGCCCACTCACAGGGGTGGACATACCCTGGACCTGGTCTTTGTCTCCACATCCGTGGGCTTTGATCTGCGCACCAGGAATTTGCGTTCCCAGCCAGTGTCATGGTCAGATCATTACTTGCTGACTTTCCCCCTATCAATTGCTGCCCCATCCTACGAGGACTCTGGCCCTACCATCTGGGCCCACCCCTGAATGCTCCTGGACCCTGTGCAGTTCTTGGAAACCTTTGGGAGCCTACCAGACTGTCTAGTTGACAATCTGGTCAACTCTCTGGAGGTCAGGTGGTTTGAGGATGTTTCCAGAGCTGCTGACCAGTTTGCCCCAAACCACCTCATCCAATGCTGAGCCCATTCATCCCATAGTTTATGTTGGAGCTGCAGGTGGTGAAGCAAGAGCAGATGACGCTTGAGAGCAGATAGAGGAAGGATTGGATGGAATCAAATCAGGCTGCGGTTGGTGTGTTGACCAGGTGCAATGTATGAGTGATCAGGGACACTAAAATATTTTTTGCCTCCCTAAGAATTGGGGAGGCCTTGAATTGCCAGGCGGAATTGTTCTCGGTGATTCGAGACCTCACCAATCCTGGTCCGCCAGGGCCTTCTCCTAGTGATTTCACTAGTGAGTCATTCACAGCCTTTTAAAAATCCAAAATAGAGCCATCTGTTCTGATCTGGACAGTTCCACTGATCTACCACCGAATGTGGCCAGTGCGGCACCCTCTCTGTCTCCTTTGTTGAATTTGGGCCTGTTACTCCAGCTGAGGCCTCCAGGGATCTGGCGCGCAGCAGGCCGGCGGCTTCTCTGTCCGACTCCTGTCCATTTTGGCTGATTAAGATCACCAGAGGGAGCATGCCAGAGTGGGCTGCTACCATCGACACTGCCTCCTTTAGGTACAGGATTTTTCCCTGATGGCTGAAGGAGACGATGGTAAAGCCCATCCTTAAAAGACCTGGCTTGGCTATGGACAATATGTCCAATTATCATCCTATAGCCAATGTTCCCTTCCTGGGCAAGGTGGTGGAGCGAGTTGCTGCTGTGCGGTTCCAGTCATACCTGGAGGAGAACCTCATCACGGATCCTTTCTAGTCCGGGTTCAGGCCGCATCACGGGACAAAGATTGCCTGGTCGCACTGCAGGATGAACTGTTGAGGAGAGCCAACAGGGGTTGCTCTACCCTGCTGGTCCTTCTCGATCTGTCAGCAGCCTTTGATACCATTGACCCCAGTATCTTCCTGGGCCAGCTCTATGAGGTGGGGATTGAGGGTCCAGCCTTTGGCTGGCTCCACTCCTTCCTCAAGGGCCATGCTCAGTGAGTGAGCTTGGAAGGTGATTTGTTGTCTCTCTGGACACTCTCTTTGGGATGTCTCAGGGGTCGCAATCTCCCCCATGCTCTTTAATATCTATATGAAGGCTACTGGCTGAGGACATCCTGAGTTTGGAGCTTGCTGTCATCACTATGCTAATGACATGCAGTTCTAGCTCTCCTTTTCCACCTCTGCAGTGGAAGCCGCCCAGACCCTTGACGGCTATCTGTCTGTCTGCGGTTTTGGAATGGACCAGGACCAACAGGCTCAAGCTCAATCCTGGGAAGACAGATTCTGTTCTTTGGGGGTGATCCAGATGGGTACAGTGGCCCTCTCCCTAGTCTGGATGGGACTGAGTCCGCTAGCTGGCAGATAAAGCGAGGAGTCCTGTTGTTGTCCTGGATCCGGCGTTGTCCCTGGAGTCCCAGGTGGCTGCCGTGTCCAGGTTTGCCTTTTACCACATTAAGCTTATCGCTTAGATTCACCCATACCTTGATGGGGAATTCTTGAGAACGATTGTACAGGCACTGGTCATGTCGAGGATAGATTATTGCAACGCTCTCTACATGGGGCTTCCCTTGACCCTTATCCGGTGATTGCAGTGGGTGTAGAATGTGGCAGCCAAAGTGGTGGTTGGTGCAGGCAGATTTGACCGCATCACCCCAATTCTGGCTCGCCTGCACTGGCTGTCCGGTGCCTCCTGAATAAGGTTCAAGGTGCTGGTTTTGGTTTACAAAACCCTCTGTGGCTTGGGACCTGGATATCTGGCAGAGTGTATCTCCCAGAGGTCAGTGGTGGCCCGAGCTTCCATGGTTTTCTCACTCTGGGTAGCCACCCCTAGAGAGGCCCGTAAGGTTGCAACATGCAACCAGGCCTTCTTGGTGGCTGGCTTGGCTCTTTGGATTAAGTTGCCAAGCGGGATATGCCAGGCTCCATCCCTGGCATCCTTTAAAAAGGCTGTAAAAACTTGTCTGTTTAGGGATGCCTTCAGCAATCATTAAGGTGTGTTTCTGCTTTCCCCATGTTTGTTGTTTGCTTTGTTTAGTAATTTTGTGTCTCTTGCCAGGTATCTGTTTGTTTGTTTTTGCACCATTGTTTTTATTATTTTTATTATTTTCTGGTTTCTCTTATATTGTTTTATATAAACCACCCATAGTTCCCTCTGGGAAAATCGGCTGCGGTATATAAATAAATAAATAAACCGTAGAAATAGCTGGTGTAGAAATAGCTGGTGCCTAAGATTGTAAAGTATTTAATATGTAAGATTACAATGTAGGTTACTGTGTTATGCTAAGGTTTCTTTTGTCTTGCCTTTTCCTTTTTTCTGTCAAAATAAAGGTTTAAAAATAAATAAGAGATTTGTACAAAGCCAAACTGGATAAAATTTAGCACTTTTAAAAATAAATCATATTTATGTGTGTGGATGATGAACCTTTGGAATGAGGATATTAAATCTTCATTCTGTATTATGCAGTTAAGCATTAGTACCATTTTTAAAAGTACAGTACTGTCAATATCATCCAACACCTCTTAATTGTATGATGCTCCATGTTCTTCTGTATTGATTGGTGTGGTAACATTTCTATCTCCCCAAATACACAGCACACAAGTAATTCTAAAAGGTACTATCAAAAACGGTGTGCTCCTCAAACCATGTTTATATCCCCACACATATGTTTGGTAACTGCAATACATGGAGGTAAGAAATAATGGACCTGATCGGGCCTTGTTTTTCCTAGCTTGGAATGAAGTTGGAATAAAATGAAGTTGGAATAGAGTTGGAAATTTTTGGGAGTCCTGTTAGAATTGCACAGATTGTTTTCAATAGATCTCTTGGACCATGCCGTTGTTGTTGTTTTTAAAGAGTACCAACCCTAGCAATTGCACAACGTTGCATAGGCAAAGGAAAACCCTTTTCTCCCAGAAATTATTCTTTTCACCCCTATGTGACCACACTCATCCGATGGGAAGTTTTACAAGTCGCTCTAGAAATTCAGTTATGGGACAAACAGAGATATGGGAAAGAATGAGTGACCATCACCCTATAAATACAGTAAATGAAGGGCCCTTTTTCGGTGGGTGGGATTGTGAATCAAGGAGTGGGAACAGCAGTGGTTCCAGATCAATTAATGCAGAGTAAAAGGTTCTGATCTTGTGTAGGTGGCGACAGAGCTGTGAAGAGGGGGGGGGCTGAAATGGGAGGAAGATGAAACCTATTTTATGCCTGTCATGGGAAGCAGGAGGCTTTAGAACAAGATGGGAAACATCAAATTGGAGGGTAACTTTTTTTGGCCCCCTGTGTCCCCTGAAGACTGCCCAGACCACAAAATTTCCCCCAAACCCCCAGAGTAAATGAAATCAAGAATTGTCAGCTCTCGTCTCTTCCAGTTTTCAAAAACTTGTATTTTTCAAAAAAAGCAGAACTGTGCTCCTCTTCACCCTCCTGGCAATCTATTTAAAAGGCAAATAATGACTGCAGCTTTCCTGAAGTGTCAACTTGCTATTTTGGTTTTATTTTAATTTAATTTTCTAGGAAAAAAAATAATTTAGAGGCTACAGAAAAAGGCTGCCTGTGGCCGTAGGGCTGCACTTTGCTCACCCTGCTGCTTAAGAAGTTCAGGTCTCTGCCCTAGACCGATCCCTTTCTTTCCCTCTAAAGGTCCCAATTCAAAACTTCCTCGTTCAATTGGGAGATCTTTATGAATTATCCCGTCAATTCTGAAACTCAGCATGAGGAACGCTTTTGAAGGCTGGTTGGCTGGCTGGCTGGCTGAAGCAGAGGCTGCTCTACACCGCACAAGCCAAGACTTTCCATCTAGAAACCAACGAGCAGGAAAATTGAAGGAAAATGGGCCACCAGGCAAAAGTGGTCCCTGGGGAATCTGTACTCTAGCCTTTCCCAATCTGGTTTCCTCCTGTGTCCACTGTGGTTTTGGATTATGGGATGTGCAGCCCAGCATATCTGGAAAGCACCAGCTTGGAAGGTGGGTGGGTGGGATGGTTTATATGATGGTACAACTCAAGAGAGCAATGGTGTTGGCAGACTAAGGGCATCATAACGTTCAGCCGACACCACCAAGTCAATCCAGGACAATTGTTCCATTTGAGTGGTTGGAGAGAAATAAGATGGATAATCATTTATTTGCAGGGCATTTGGGGCTGACTTAGGTTAGAGAACAAAACACCAAGTGTAGGAAACAATACCGAGAGCTTTAGGAATTAAACAAGGAGGGAGCGATTGGTAGTGAGGACGCAGTGGAGTTTCCTTGTAAGAGCTCTACTGAAGGAGAGATAATGGAAGGAAAAGGCAGGCGGGTGGGGGTGGGGTCCCTGGCACAGCAGCCCTGAAGGCCAAAGAAGAAGCAGGAAAAACCCAAAATGGACTTGGGAGTCCTCAGCGGAGTGTCATCTGAGAGCATCCGCGGAGAAATCAGGCAATATGCATGGACAAGCTGTAAAAGATCAATTTGGCTTTCTTCTCTAGACTAGGCAATCCGGGGAGGTGGAGCTGGCAGGGGGTCCCAACAGACAATGCAAAGAGAAGTGGGAATTGCACATAAGAAGCACTCAGCAGCAGCAACGAAAAAAAGGAAATGCAAGGGAAAGGAGGGGAGCTCTGTGGGGTTTTCTTTCTGCTCCTACAAATGCCAGGTGTTTGGGGGTCCCTGTGAAATGACTGGAAATGAAAGAGGACCATCCAGCCTCCTCTCTGTAAATAATTCTGGATGATTTAACTACTCGGGGTGCTTCTGAGAGCCTTTCTAGGATTGAAGGTGTGTGTGTGGGGGGGCTGCTTCCTGGAAGGGTGGTGGGCGTCACTCCGTGGAGTATTTGTGTGTGTGTGTGTGTGTGTGTGTGTGTGTGTGTGTGTGTGTGTGTGTGTGTGTGTGGGTGTGTGTGTGTGTGTGTGTGTGTGTGTGTGTGTGTGTGTGTGTGTGTGTGTGTGTGTGTTGGCGGCGGCTGCGGGGGGGGTGTATGTGTCTCTCCTGAAAAAGACTCAAGGGTAAACATGCATTCAGAGAGGGAAAGGAAGCCTATGGGCAGAGCAGGCATAGCAGCGACGGGGGGCGGGCGGCGGGCGGCGGGAAGGAGGGAGGTTTCCTGCCGAAGAGGGCTGATCTGTTGCTCCCTGCTGGTGTTCGCGGAGGAGGAGGAGGTGGTGATTCCCTGCTAGGCGCTCCCAAATCCCGTACAAATTCAGCAACACAGGCTGGAGGGAGGAGAGAAAGGCGAAGGGAAGTGCCTGAATCCAGAGAGATGTGGGGCTTTCTTGGCGGCGGCGGCGTAGGGCGCGGGATTGGGGGGGGGGGTCTTATAAGGAAAGGGAAGGGGCGCACTCACCAGTGCAGGAGCTTGTGTTGCAGCTGCCCAGGGCGGCGCTCGGACGAGCATTGCAGGCACCACATGGCTGCTTGGCCTCGCCAGCACGAGACCCCCGCCGCCGCCGCCTCCTCCTCCTCCAGGGGTTAGGAGGGAAGGGGCGGGGGTCCCGGCTGGCTCTCAGCAGCACCAACAGCCGTCGAGCCTTAAGAGCTGCCCCGGCGCCGTCTCGCCTTCTCCATCCCTCTCCTCCTTTCTCCGCGCAAAGCAAGGAGGAGCAGAGGCGCAGCAAGGACCGCCCTCAGACGGAGATTCCGCCACCCGCCTCCCTGCTTGGGCACGAACTACCAGCCGCCTCTGTTGACTTCCCGCTGCTGCTGCTGCTTGCCGCCGCCGCCGCCGCCAGGATCCCGGCTTCTGCGTCCTGTCCCCACTCCCCCCGCCGGGAGATCTGTGGCTTTTGCCCGGGTCTCCGGGTTTTTCCTGCGCTGGGCGAGCGGCTCACGCCTGCCTAACACGAGAGCCCCCCCCCCCGGCCCAAGTGCCGAGTCGAAGGAAATGCAAGACGATGGTATTTTGTCCCCACATCTGTCTTTCCTTCCCCTGAGTCGTGGGGACCATTTCCCTTCCGCTCAGCCTTGACCAAATTTCAGAGAACAAATAAAACCAAGAGCTTTCCTAGTTAGCAGGCAGGGGCAAATCCCTCTGACTCTCTCCTCCATCTCTGAAACCCTCAGTGTGGCTTAGGCACTGGGTGCAGATGTTAAAATTCACTTTGCACACACTCAGAAGACCAATGGCAGTGTCCAGGTATTCCAGAAATATTGGCAGCGTCTCAGTCCAGTCCATTGGCTAAAAAGCTACCTGCCAGCTCCACTTTCCAAGGCAGTTGCATGTACTAGATAGAGGCATAGTGACACCCTTTTGATGGCACATCCTTCAGACATGGTAAGATCAATGGGGAAGGAGAGAAATACTCTGATCGTAATTTGCCGCGTAACTTCAATTCTGCACTTCATTTTCAACAGAAGAACAAGGACTGGGCAGCATTAGAAGTCATCAGTCTAGCCCAGTGGTTCTCAACCTGTGGGTCTCCAGATGTTCCTGCACTGCAACTCCCAGAAACCCCTTCCAGCACAGCGATTGGTGGAGGCTTGCAGTCCAGGAACAAAGGCAAAAAAGAGTAGCAGGGCAATTCCACATTCTGTGTAGCTACAGCATTGTGTGCCTTGAATCTGCATCTCATGGCTGGTCCAAGACATTTGGCCACCTGAAGTACCAAGCAAGATGGCACCACCAGTTCCACATCTTGAAGCAAACTGGACTTGAACCAATCAACCACATCCCCCACAGCAAGACAGAGAAGCAAGGGGAGCATTTAGCAGAACCTATGAATGGGGCATCATACACACATCTCCGCACATCATCCTGCAGCTGTAAGGGGCCATCTCCATGAGCTTAAGGGTAGGAGCAGCCATGCTGCACGCTACACCGCCCAAGCATAATGTATGGTCTAACTGGGATCAAAGAAGGCATGATTTACAGCTGAGCACAATTTTTATCCATCTGCCATTTTTAACCCTTCAAAAACTTATTTTAACAAACTTTTGTGCTAATCTTTTTTCACTAGATCTGCAGTTACCAGGCCCACAACTAGGATCTGTCACCTGAGGCAAACATCTCTCTCTCTCTCTCTCTCTCTCTGTGTGTGTGTGTGTGTGTGTGTGTGTGTGTGCAGAATAGTTTAGAGTACAAACATTATTTTATCATTTTGGTGCCCCCCTCAGCACCGTCTCGGCCGCACATGCGCCCCTGCTCCCCCCAGTTGCAGCTCTAACAGTTACTTCCATTGTACTGAACAGCGTAAAACTATCAATAACGAGAAGGGGGGTGTGTCTTCAAAATATGGCACTAAAATTTGTTCCAACCAGAAGGACTGACAGGGTAGTGGACTACCCAGCTTGCTTGGGGAAGGAGGCAATGTTTAGCCTGCACAATTAACTTTTAAACCACCCCAAGAGTGCTTTAAGTGCTATGGGGCACTATATAAGCAGCATGCTTTGCTTTGCTTTGGTTTGGTTTTCTAAAATCAATTTGCACTAAAATATCTCTGCAATGAGATCCAATTGGAACCATGTTCCCACGTTCTAATGTTGTGTATTATATATGTTATGTGCCGCCGAGTTTTCAATGTGAGATATTTATTTATTTATTTTTATTTTATAGGTTTTATTGGTTTCTTTATGGATAAGGGGGGAAAGCGGGAAGGGGGAAGGGGGGAAAAGGGGAGGGGAAGGAAAATAGGGAACAATATGTACATTGAGTACAGACTGAAAAACAAAGACCAAACACTATTAAGTGCCAAACTAGTACTATAAATCGGTAAGTGTATACAGCTTAATGGTTGTCAAGCTCAGCTGCCACACCTTGACATCTTCTTATAAAAAGTTCTTCACAATCTCCTTTCAGGTAGCCAGCAAGTTTATCGATTTCCATGCAGTCTCTTATCTTACAATACAGCTCTTCCTCTGCTGGGATTTCAGCTTGTTTCCAATGTGAGATATTTAAAGAGGGTATTACTAGTATCACACAAATCCACAGAGCATGAGCTTATGTGACCAAACAGGTATTCAAACTCAGATCTCCTGAGTCTGTCCTTCTATCATATCAAACTTGGTGCCTCACTTTTTTTTAAATGGAAGCAACACAAAAATGTCTTAAGTCCACTATACCAGGCCTGCCCAACAGGTAGATCGTGGACTACTGGTAGCCCGTGAAGGGTTCAAAAGTAGCCCGCCGGCCATCAATAAAAAAAAGTGAGGGGATAAGTTCTCCACCCCTTCCTCCCCCACCCCAAGGGCCACCACTGCCCCAGCAAAGTTCTGGGTCTGCCAGCCCACTGTCTCAGCCAAACGGGGCAGCTCAAGGGCCATGGCGCATTGAAATCTGTTCCCTCCAAAACAGATTAACTGGTTTTCAATGCATTCCTATGGGAAACCGCTGCTCTACTTACAAAAGCTTTTAGTTATGAGCATGTGCTCGGAACAGATAAAATTCGTAAGTAGAGGTTTTAGTGTAGTAGCCCTCAGGCACTTTGGGCCGGAAAAAATAGAGCTTGGCCTGTTCAAAGTTGAACAGCCCTGTACTACACAATTAGCAACATTTATTTTTAAAAATACAGTAAGTGAAAAGTCACTGGCTGTAGAAGTAATAATGATAAAGGTGTGCAGAACATATTTGCAGGCAAAAGGGTTACTAGTGTAGTATGTTATATATTGGAAAACAAGTCCTCTTTTTAAAAACACGTTACTGAAGAATAACACTGAGGCAGTCTCTAACTACAGAGATGCTGTTCTGTTCTTTCAAAAACACAAAAGGCTACATTTTCTGTTTAGAGAAGAGACAGAAGTGGTTCAACAAAACAGAAGTACAATCATGACACAGTACTGTAGTACATACAACCAACCAAACATGCATGTCTATTAATTAAGAGTAATCATCTAGTATGGACATACACTTGGTCAATGCTTATCATCATACATTTTAATAGATATTTCCATGTCACAAGAACACTTCCTTTTCCCTACCTTCAATAAACCACCGGTATGTTTCATGTGATGACATACGCACAAGCGCAAGTCCTACTGCTATGACGGATGAGCAAAGGTGCCTATCTGTTCTTTTCACACTGTTCACAATTACAGCAGTAAACAGTGGCACACCCACAGTTAATGGGCAGTCAACTACATACTGTATGTGGTAATGTAAAACAAACACAAAGTTAGAAAAGACCTGCACACCTACGGATGTCCTTGAAGAGATCTAACACAGGAAAAGACAATGCACATGCAGAAAATACATAGATTGACAGAGAGATACACATATAACCACACAGTGCCTGTGCACACTTCCATATACATGACCTTTTCGCTGATTAAATCAGCCAAGGCAGAAGTGATGCCACTATTGAAGATGGTGAGTCATAGCTTTTTATGGGCAGGTGCTATCTGTTCCTGTTTAAACGAGTCAGTAAAATGTCATTTGTTAAGAAGAAATTATCTCTTGATCAAAGCGTTTTGAACAAATATTGACCAAATCTCCCATTCTAGGATAGGGTGAAGGAAAAGGTGGCAGAATTGCAACTCCAGACACTTCTAGAGGTTAGATTTCATACAAGGTTCCCTCACCTCCCACCACCACTGCCACCGCTTGCCCCAACCCTACCTCTGGTTCCCTCGCCTACTGTCATCGCCCCAACCACTGCTTGCCCCAACTTTCCCCATTCCCTTGCCCCCCCTGCCACCGCCTGCCCCAACCCTTGCCCCGTTCCCTCGCCCCCTGCCGCCAGCCACCACTGCTTGCTCCAACCCTCCCGTTCCCTCATTGCTCCTTTGCCGCCACCACTGCTTGCCCCAACCCTCCCCCCATCCCCACCCCCACCTCCACCGCTGCCCAGCCAACAACAGTTCTGAGAAACAGTGAAACAGCCCCCTGCTAAAAAAGTTTGAGGACCCCCGCTCTAAATGGCTTGAGGCCTGTCCAAAGGGAAGCATCACTTGGGGAAGCCTGCTTGACTGATACATTGAGAGGGCTTTCTCCTTGAGCTGCTCCAAGATTTGAAAAGGTCCTTCACCAAAAAACCATCCATGAGATGAGCAATGCCCACCCCCCTGATCAGTAATTGGGTGAACGAGACCTGGTTGTTAATGTTTCCAGTAAATTCAAGTCACTGATTAAGTTATGATTTATAAAATCTTATATATGTCCCATTACACAAAGAGTCTATAAATGGACTATTTTCTGTAACAGCACCCCAGTTGTAGAATTCCTTTCCAAGGGAGGTCCAATGAGATCTATCTTTATCAAGCTGTAGACTGGCAGTAACAACCAGACCATTGGCATTTAAATTGTTTTAGTGTGTTCAAATATTTTATTTTCTGGTGTGTGTTTTTCCCCATTTGTGATTTAAATTGGCTTTATGTAGCTGTACATACACATACATACATATACATACATAGGCAGAAGTACAAAACCAACAGACAGACAGACAGACAGACAGACAGACACACACACACACACACACACACACAAAAGAACAACTAAGATGACAGAGGGATGCAAACAGTGCAGATTCTCCAACAAACTCTGTTGAGATTAACACTTTTCAACATATATACAGTATATATATAACTGGTCTGAGGCTGTCCTACATTGGGTGCATCACGAGGATTCACTGGAGAAGACAATAATGATGGAAAAAGTAGAAGGCAGGAAAAGAGGAAGACCAATTATGAGAGGAGACTGACTCCCCCAAAGAGGCCATGAGCCTAAGTCTGCAACAGCTGGATTGAAGACGGGGCATTTGGGAAAGAGCTCATTCATAGGGTTGCCATGACTCAGAGGTGACTTGATGGCATATAACATAGCTTAGAAAAGTATGTTGAGCTCAAGACAAAACATATGCAAAATTACGTATGATATGGGCAAAGTAGACAGGGAGCAGTTTTTCTCTTCTTCAGTGATATCATTGCCAAAATTGCAACGAAAATTAAACAGGGAAAGGACATACAGCACATAATTGAGCTATGGAAATCACTACCACTAGACACCATAAATGGGCACTGACATAAACCGCCTAAAAGGGAGATAGGCTAAATTTATTTGAGAGAAGTCATTCAATAGCTATCCATTCTCATATAGGTTAGAAAGGAAACAAAAGAAGGAAATGTGTTATGCTTGATTTTTGGGCTTCTCACAGGTATCCAGCTGCCCATTGTATGAACAGGTGCTGGTCTGATCTGTCACAGCTCTCATAACCCCGTGTTCATATACAGACACAAAGTAATAAAATACATTTACTGTACTGGCTAAAGGCTTATCAATTACAACTGCTGACTAAGGCTATTGAAATAAGTTAACATAGGCATTTGCTGTCACGTGGTGAGTCATGCAATACATGGTACAGATTTGTGCTACATGTGCTTTGCATCATTTATATATATGAATAAACCACAGTTTATACAAAGCTATGCAAGGCACAGACACATTTGTCCTGTACCACACGTCCAGCACTTATAGCAGAATTCAATGCATACAGTTGTAAAACCACAGTAAGTAACTATGTACACGTGCAATCTTATCTCAATCCAACGTACAACTGTGAACAAGGACTGAAATACATTCATTACCGTGCATCATTCTTGCACCTTATAAAAGTAACAGAGAGACTCGGATCTTTTCTCTTTTTATGTCTGAACTGTAGCTGCTCTCCCTCTTTGTTCTCGGTCCTCCAACAACTGACAACACTAAGAAAGCTAGGAAATTATTGATGAGGTAGAGCAGGCCTCATATATGGTTGCCATGGGGACGAGCAGAGGGGTGAGATGCTGGGTTGCTATGGATCCAGCAAGAGGGAGAAATGGGTACCATAATCATCACCGTTACGCTATGGGAACAGAGAGGAAACGTTTAAGAGCTCAGGAGGTGGGCAGGTTGCAGCCAGGGCTTGTGGGAAACATGGCCTAGAAGTACAGAGAGAGAGAGAGAGACCACGCCCTTTGAGGCTGGACTACAGATAGATAGATAGATAGATAGATAGATAGATAGATAGATAGATAGATAGATAGATAGATAGATAGATAGATAGATAGATAGATAGATAGAGATTGAAAGAATCAACATCAGCTTTTACTAGACCTAACAATACAACCATACAAAAATATCTATCCCCCATCCCACATACACACATTTAACCCACTGCAAGAGACACAAGACAAGGAAATGAACAGGCAAGGGATATATATTTTTTTCTTCATTTCTTTCCACAAGATAGATGGCTTGCATCTCTTGTTCACTCTGACCCCACTCTCCCTGCCAGCATGTGAATGCGGAGAGTGGGAAACCTGTGGAAATTTCAGCCAAGTGTCAGGGTATACAGTTTTTATTCCATAAACACGGAGGGGGAGGAAAGAAGGGCTCTGTGCTAGCTTACACTCTGTGCAAGGTGCTTGGTAGAAATAACTGGGATCTGGATCTCCTGACTTTCATCTGCAAGTCTTATTAGAGACAGAGTGAGCAACATGAGGTAGGGGATACTGGAGTGAAAATTCTCTCCCCCCCACACACACACTGCCCCGACCTTTATAATTCAGATATTTTGACAGACATTACCTGTGCGGCATTGCCCTCCTTCCAATGGCAGCCCTAAACAGAACAGCAACTTGGAATCACCATAATTGTTACATGTCTGCTCATCGTCATGGCAACATCTCAAAAATAGCTATCTCACAGGAAGGCTCCAAAAAAGGTGTGTGTTCATACACACACCCGCACACACCCGCACACACACCCGCACACACACACACACACACACACACACACACACACACACACACACACCAGGCTGCTCAGTAAATAGCTTTCCAGGGTCAACTAAATCTTGCTGCCTTCCTGATGGTGGCTGGTGCTGAAGCAATCATCCGTATTTTTCACAAGTCACATTGCCTGTGCATATGTTGGGGACTGTCATTCCTGGTGTATCTTATCCCCTCAAATACAAACATACACACAGGTGCCAACACAAATACTGTACTAACACATGGACGCCAGTGCAGAGAAACAAGAGACACATGCCTTCTGACATATGCATGATAACATCAGCAAAGACATGCACACATTGGCTCAGTCATTACCAACAAAACCAAATCCACACTCAGCATGCACCCTTGGAAGTCTGCATGTTTCTGAAATACAGTGGTACCTTGTATAAAGTAATTAATTCGTTGCAAATAAAATTATGTTAAGCAAATTTTCCTTTATACAAATTCCCATAGGAATGCATTGAAAATGGAGTAATCCCATTTTTATGTTGTATGGATTTTCTCCATAGGCAATTATGTTAAGCAAATTTCCCCTATCTCCAGAATTTTTATGTTGTACAGATTTTATGTTATACAAGCTGTTTGTTATACAAGGGTCCACTGTATATCAACATTCCGAACAGCAAAATCCCCAAGCCATACACACCAATATTTGCAGGAAGTTACCTGCCCGAAGAATATATCAACACAAAGCACCAGAACACAGAGTATTCCAAACCAGGAATGTGCAATAGTAAAAGACTTTCAAAAATGAATACTGATCTTTTAACAATTTCCAAAGCAGCTGTTTTATCTCAGCAAGTTGGTAAAATGAAAAGGCAGGGGGAAAGGAAAAATACTGCAGCACTTTAAAGACTAACAGATCTATTTCACTGTGAGCTTTCATGGACAAAAAATCACTGAGTCTGAAAAAGCAGATTTTGATCCGTAAAAGCTCACACTGAAAACAAATCTGTTAGTTTTTTCAAGTTCCACAATCTTTCACCTTTTCCACTCTCTCTTTTCACCCCTTCTCTTTTTCCCCTTTAATTTTGCCAACATTATCTCTAAGTGAAGCACACAATTTGTTTAGGCAGATGTTTATCAACTACTTTTAAGGTTTAGATCTAAATTAAATTTCCATGTTTGGAGTAATCACCTACATTTGTTTCAGATGGGTGGTAGTGAACCTGTGTGCTTGCACTGCTTTGGGGATACCTAGAATCATCCAGCGTGGCACCATTGAAAAGAGTATGCGAAACTGGGAAGGGCACCTATAACAGTCTAGCAAGGCTATTTTGTAACGTACAGTATTTATCTCTGTGGATTAACAATGATAATACCTTGCAGTGATCCAACACTTGGAGGATTCAAACTGCTTTGACTATACTGCATTATCTCTATAAGATTCATATCAATACTATCACACTACCAATGCTATGTTATGTGCCATCAAATCAGAACTGACTTACAGCAACTCGAACAGGATTTTCCAGCTAAGTGAGATATTAAAGGAGTGCTTTTACCATACAAGTTCCACAGTGCGACTGCGCTACTTGGCTGAGCAGGGATTCAAACCCAAGCCTTCTGAGTCCTAGTCTGTCACTCTCTACACCACACTAGGTAAGAGAGGCTACCAACTGTACATACTTATCTCAGGCTTTAAGAACAGCCACTTGCCAAAATGTATTTAGAGGCAAGAGTACATAGGTACCCTGTTTCCCCAAAAATAAGACATCTCCCAAAAATAACACCTACTTACAATTTTGCCTCTTGCTCAAATATAAGGCATCCCTTTGAAAATAAGGCCTCCTCAATAATAAAGTAACAATAAATGTATACTGTATTCTTCTTCATAGAAAAATAAGACATCCCCTGAAAATAAGACCTAACACATCTTTGGGAGCAAAAAGTAATATAAGACACTGTCTTATTTTTGGGGAAACACAGTACTTAGATAGAGTACATGGTTGTGATGACTGCTGAGCTGGCAGCTTGCTGGGAATCACAGTTTATCTTCTTAATTACCAAATTACACCAGTTCTCAACTTGTTTCAGGAACTGCGGGGAAATGGAACCATTCAAGGCAATCACACACTTGCATTTCACATAATTCATAGTCTGAAGGGTGTCTTTCAAAGCTAAACAGGCACCCATGCCAACAGTCATAAAGAACATACGCAGCTATCAACAGCAGGGCACAAAACCAAACACAACCTGAGTCCACAGACAAGCTCTGATGTATTCATACATTGGTTCTTGCCTTGATTCACAGCTGTGTTTCAGCATACAAAAATTGATGTTGCCCACGCCGCCACAGCCAAGGCGTGGAAAACCAAACAAGTTGGAAAAACCTGACACCAAGCCATTCTACGCCCTAACGCTTCCCACCCACAGCCAAAAGTATTCAGCACAAGGTCAATGTGATGCTACCACAGAAATATTATTTGTTTCTTATCCCAAGAAGGAGTCACCTCTCGGGCAGAGGTAGATGACAGGCATTCCCCATATGGAGCTTTACAGAATTTCCAGTCACTTTCTGGAATACAGAGCCCAGATATAAAGGTTGGCTACCACTGAACCTATTCAGGAAAGATCATTTCTTGTTTTGAACTAATCAGTAGGTCACCTGGGATTCCAAATACCAGATACAGCCACATTGCTAAGGTCAGCTAGTAGGCATGTTAAGAGATAGGTAAAGACACGAGAGAAGTAAGACCTCTCACACCCGTCCCTCCTCCCAAGCAGGCCCCTCCAACTCAACTTCAACTTTGAATTCAGCTGCTACTAAAATACACTCTCTTTTTCCACCATAAAATTGGTTTTTTTCAGTCATTCCAGCCAATCCCAGGGGACTTCTTGTCCTTACCGCTCTGAATTTGCTGCCTTACAGTCCACAACAGGCAGCAGCTGCAAACCAAGTCACAGAGAGGGCGGTCAGCTGTAGAGGTATGAGGTGGTCTAGACTTGTTTCTCTCTAGTACCTTGGATACAGAATTGCAGGACTTGTGGGTCACTGGGTGCAGGCCATTCCTGTCCGGCCTGTTCACATGCTGGAAACAGATTACTTCTGTCTGTAATCTACTGGTTCAGTGAGTACCTGCTCAACAAACCTGACATGACTGAATAGGTCGGAATAACTTAACTCTGCGGAGGCCACTGGCCGAGGAGGAGGAGGACGCCTCCCGAAGAATCACCTACCAGTTTGCATTGCCACACCCTGCACACATTAACTCTCCCAAAGGGCAAGGAGGCAAGCACATACCATAAATAGCCCAGAGTTTCTCTCCCATATAATCAATGCACATACACTTGAAAGCCACAGTGACGCACTGATTATAGAAGGAAACCACGAGATTTGGCTCCCAAACCTGTCTACTGCTGAAGCCCACCAGATCTACACTGAAGTACTGGTGGCTTTCCTGCTAGTTCTTGTATTCCAGTGTTGGCAAACCTATGGCACGGGTGCCAAAGGTGGCACTCAGAGCCCTTTCTGTGGGCACCCGACATCGCCCCTTCACAGCTGCCTGTATTCAGGTTAAATTGCTGTATTGGCACTTTGCGACAAATTAGTGGGTTTTGAATCGCAGTTTGGGCACTCGGTCTCTAAAAGGTTTGCCATCACTGTAGTATTCTAAGCAGAAAGACCAATAATGTGGGATAATGGGAATGGTAGTTCTCCCCCAGTTACCCAATGTGGTATAGTGGATAGAGCAATGAACTAAGACTAGGAGACCTGGGTCCAAATTCCTGCTTGGCCATGGAAACTCAATGGGGAGGGGTACCACTGATTAAATCATTCCTTAAATACCTCACTTACCTAAAAAAAACCCTATGAGGCTGCTATATATTGGCTGCAACTTGTTGGCACAGAAGGGCACTACCCCCAGAATCTGGGTGTTTCTAAAATCCTCCCCCCACACTAAATCCTACTCTTTGCCTACAAGAAGGACTTCATTCTAAATTTGTCATTAGCATACGACAAATGAAGGAAGAAACATACAACAAGAATTCCAGTTCATTCCTCTCTTCTGGACTGCTCAAATTCAGTATAAAGACTGGGGGAATCACACACACACACACACACACACACACACACACACAGCTTTCATGCAGAAAACTAGTGTTTCAGGATTTCTGGTCTCTTTGCCACAGTAGTCTGGTCTGGTCTTTTTGGCACAATAGTTTTCTACATGCAAAGCTTATTTTGTATGGAAAAGCATTCCAACCCATTGAGTTCCACATAACGGTAGTATTGTAAAATACAGCCTTTCATCTAGTATCTTTTGCTGGAGTAGAAACAATTTACCCGGAGCAAATCCAGAGGAACCCTGGATAGAACAGGCCAGCTACAGTTCATGATAGCTTGTTGTGATCATGCAGATGAAATTATTCTTTGCTGTGCAGCTGGCAGGGAAAGGAAAACATGGTTTTGTATGTTGATTGTCAGGATTTGTTATTGTACTGTTTCTCTTCTTCTATGCCACCCAGAGTGGCCAAACAACAACAATAACAACAACAACCAACAGGGGACACAAGAGTCAGCAGCAAAGAGTTAGAATAGATAACCAAATATCGGGATTTAGAAATCGAAATTGAAAAGCTATGGAATAAGAAAGCAAGAACAATACCCAAATAATAATAGGTGCCTTGGGTGCAATCCCAAGAGACCTAGCTCAACATCTGAAAACCCTCGGCATCAACAAGATCAACATCAGTCAACTACACATGCCAACATTATTAGGAACAGCATTTATTCTACGAAGATATGTCCAGTCATTCTAAGCTATTGGAAAGAGGTTGATCATTGGAGAAGGCCAACAACAGCTTAACACCTGGCAGCTGTGTTTACCAGATAATAATAATAATAATAATAATAATAATAATAATAATAATAATAATAATAATAATAATAATAATAATAATAATAATAATAATTTCGCTTTCACTCTTGAAACCAGAGTGTCCCATGGAATAAAGGAGTTGTAGTGAACATATGGCCTGCCAGATGTTGTTGGACTTCAACTCTCATCTGTTCTAGTCAGCTGCATCAGTGGTCAGGAATGATGGGACAGATGGTGTTGCCATTTTTTCTTTATGGCTTTAACAGCTGCATTATAGACAGACACTAAGCAATTAAAGTGTTTCCCAATGTGTTGTTGACATACTTGAATGGTAAAAAAGCATTTTTTTACCATTTTATACATTATAAAAATATTAAAGGAACTGAAATCTAGGATTATCTCTTTCACTCTTCTTTATGGTTGCTGCTATTTCATGCTCCCACCTTTCCTAGCAGCATGACATACAGAATTTTAGTTGGTGAAGGTTTTCTTGCCAGTTATGTCAGAAAAACTGCTACGTGCTGTCTTCCT
>JAHTLZ010003468.1:2376811-2406194 GCA_023846285.1 Phrynocephalus versicolor | reverse complement strand
ATCTATCTATCTATCTATCTATCTATCTATCTATCTATCTATCTATCCAGTTGCAATTGCCGGCAAGTCATTAGGCTCCCTAACAATTTCATTGCCTTACCTCTCTCACCTCTCTTGCTGAGGCGGCTTAACCGCAATCTTTTCTGCTGAAAATCAGGGCGGCAGTCTTCATCTGGGACTCCTCACACAAGACACGACTGGATGCTTTGCTGGTGTTGGATCATTTCCTCTTTCTAGTTCCTCTTCACTTCTCCCACTCCCACCCAATCTCCTTGACTACATGACCTTCAGCTTGCCTAACATCTTCATCATAATTTTCCACAAAATCACAAGGAACATCATGCAACTGCTGGTTCATTTGACCAACAGTCATGGCCAGCCCCTGACATTCTTGTGCCTGAAATGGAAAATCCAGATAGAAGCCCATCCACATCACTGATGAGTGTGGAGCACAATTCAGTGTGAAGCTCTTTTTCATAGTTCCCATTAGTGTCAAGGGAAATTCCACAGCACCTCTTGCCAATGGCAGTGGGTTACAGTTTTTGAGATCAGATCAGATCCCAAAACTGGAACTTGTGCTTCAATATGAAGCAATGGACAAATACTAAGAGACTGGCAAATCTTTGTGTAAGGGATAAGAGAAACAAAAAAGTGAAACTGGACATTATAAGCTGATTCTAAAGACTGAAGCAGACTGTTGCTTAAAACTCATTTTAAGAAACAGGAGAAATTAACTTTGTTTGCAGCTTGTTGAGTTTGAAACTAATTTTCAGCAACAGATCCTGTCAATATATGACCAAGATTATACTGGGAAATATTTGCTCTGCTCTCCTGCTCCAGCTCTGCACTGTCCAGTCTGATGAGTCCTGCTAGAGTTGCATCCTAGATTAGGCATTTATGCATATCTCCTGTTATCATATCCTACCACTGGCAAGGATGACTAGAGCTTTAATGGCACCCAAAATAATCTCATTGCTCTGCCTCATGATTAAAGCCACCTCTACAAACTTTGAGGTAGCTATAAAAATGGCCAAAACATTTATACAACAGCCCAGGAGAAGCCTGTAGAAACAGCATACACTAAAAACTACAGCCCACTTATAGAAATTCCTGTCACTGCTGAGGAGGAAACTTCACATACCTCAGGCAGTTCCTCTTTTCCTGAGTCACCATTTCCAACCCAAACACTACACACAACTTCTTCTATTTTTCTTTTGTATTTAACTTGTCCTCCTTTCACACTCATCATTCTTAGTAGATAGGTGGCAATCGCCAGCACTACATACCACACAGTGGATAAAGCTAAGGCCTACTAATGTCTTCCTTTGACATTAGTATCGCTCAGACCATGCCATACGCATGGGCAGCCTCAAACTAAACCCTCTCTACCCCCATATTTTTGTAAGTTGTACACAATTTCTTGATGGAGTGAACCTCCAACAGCAGGATCAGCTAGTCTCACTCTATTAAATCATTATAAATCTGTAACTTCACAGAGCTGCCTGGCTTTGGTGCCTTACGGGGCTGCTTCAGCGTAAGCAAAATAAAACATTGAAAGATGGCTGCCTCTGAGAGGGAACTGGACCAATGTGGCTCAGCAGATACTTCAAACTGGACCTAAAATATTATAATTCACCAACTGTGCCTGGAGTCAGTCACTAGCTCTTTTTTTTTTAACCTCAGGATCCTGGTTTGTAAAATGAGAGCAAGAATGGGCTGTTTTATAACAGCACTGGAAAACTAAATGGGATGTCAAAAATCCCATAACCTCATCTAGGCCACAGGAAGAGGCTAGACAATAACACATAAGTGCCACTTGTGGACAAAAGATAGCAAGAGTGAGATTTCATTTAAGCTTCCAACTTGTCCCTGTCCTTTCAGTGCCCAGTGTGCAGTTTTTGACACACACACACAGACACACACACACACACACACAGACACACACACAATCCCAACAGCATTCCCGTTATGATCTATTCCTTTGCTTTTAACAGGGTGCTCCACCCTCTCTCTCCCCCATGCACCATGCTGAAAATACTGGGCATGCACTGGGAAGGATAGATACCTCAGGGTCCTCACCGAGATGCAGTATCGCCACATTGAGGGTCCAGGACTGGGGAAGATGCCGGGTTACTGGGAGCAAATTGCTCGAGGTGGCATGAAAGGAGCCACGGACTTCTTTTCCTCAGCCGTGCCAGGAGAAATCATTCCCCTGTCACCCCTACCCAGGACCCAGCAGGCACAGCGGAGGCCAAGTTACAGCTGTGCAACTCACGTCAGCTCCCAGAGTCCTTTAGGGTGGTAGATTCTCACCCAGAATTCTCTGCGCGCCCAAGCCAAGAACCCAGTGTGTTTCTTGCTGCTGTGCCTAAAGGTCTCTAGAACCCCAGATGTTTGCCAGATTTCTAGCTCTGTGTAAATAAATAGCAAATCCAGGGACACCCCGCGGCAGCTGCTGTCCTGAATGGCGACTCTGCCAGCTGAGGGAGGGAGCTGCCCCCACCCCCCAACCACACGTACGCTCAGGCTGCAGCCGAGTTCCCCAGGGCCCTGCAACACAGAGCAGTCAGCCCTGGCTGCGCTTTTCAAACGGCCTTTCCCTGAATTCCTGCCCTTTTCACGGCCATTACGCAGCATCCCCCTCTTAATCTTCCACTGGAAACGGAGCACGAGACCCCAACCAAAGAGAGATCGGGGGAACATCTACCTCAGTCAAAGGGCTTTTTATAAACAACCACAACCTGCCATTGAAATTATACTGATCATGAGCATATGGTAACAAGATGAACAATATTAAATGAGCTGTGAAGCCCCAGCTTCCAATTCATCATATCCTGAATTAAAGGCATGAGAAAAAGGAATTTGGAGTAAGGTTCATGAGGGGGACAACGGTACATCCTTATGTACATCTGCTGAACTCTGTTCGAAGCACAGAAATTAGTACTCTGTTTTCAAATTCTTCATCATGGATGCACGAGATCGGCATTTTCCAATTACAGTTTAGAGAACCGTACCTGATGCTCTCACATGCTTTGGATGCTTGGCATAAGCTGAAAACAAGGCACATCACTTGATGAAGGCAGTAAGTATTTTGTCCAAGATTATCTACGTAGTAAGGTTCTGAATTTCTAGCTCAGGGAAATTATCCCTTGGATATTTTGATCCAGAGGAGTTGCCATCCTAAGCAATTAATAATGAAATATATCTCACTGATGAACTCCAGTGGATCACCTTCAAAAGAAATATGTTTATAGAAAGACGGTTACTTCACGTCCTTCCTTGTTCCGCGCTGACGTTCATTTTGTGATCACGTCGCTCCCGGTCACGTGGTATTCTCCCGGTACTGTCCCTGTTCCCGTGTACCCACGGGAGTGATTGATGGTACCGTGATGACTTACTATACATCCTTGTTTCATGACAACATCTGAACGTCTCAGCCTTCGTTCTCGGGTTTGTTTGTTTTTTGGTCCGACCTTCCGTTTTTCGATCTTTCGAATCTCCTCAACTTTGCCTTCAATGCATTACACAGCTAAGTTTGAGGCATTTGTCTTTTAATCTCTCTGCACTGCGTTGTTGAGTCTGACTCCATAGGGAATGTACTGGCGAATGGCACTTTGCACTCCTGCCACTAGATGGAGAATGGCACATTGTGTGATGAGCCTTACCTCATGGGCACTTGTCTCGGAACATTCCCGAGCCCAGGGAGGGGTATGGCTCATCACGATTTAATCTCAGTTCAGGGGGCGTGGTCGGGACGAACGGCCGTCATCACGCAATGAACGTGTGGTAAGATTTCCTTGTACTGGTCCCAAGTGAGACTGCGAACAGCGATGAGAGGGACGTGAAGTAACAGCTGAAGTCTTAGTTAGCTTACATCCAGACAGCAAATGTTTCCCTTAACAATGGTATGATATAGCATATGTTTACTAGGGCCCACCCAGTAAACATATCTCTATGTTTAAGCACAATTTGTCCTGATCACCGATGGGAGGATTCCCCCCTTCCCAAGCACCTACATGGGAAGACCTGCAGATCCCCTCCTCTCCTTACCTCTTTGCTCCTCTAAATGCGCAGCTCAGCCAACACCCAATGTTGGTAGTGTACTTGGATGACAGAAAAATGATGTAAGGTTGTAGGGAGTTATCCAAAGGATGATGGGTGAGGGTTCTTTACTCCTTGCTGCAAAACTTGGAAAAGTTACCTTTTTGGACTTCAATAGTCTTAAAAGCAGCTTTTCCAAGTGCTCCCCTTTGCTGCCAAAAACAAGCATTTCCCACCACTTTTCTGTATTTCTGCAGAAGACAAGTATTTAAAAGACACATGTCTACATTCATCACATCTAGTTTGGTCTTAGGGCCCTGTACAGATATTGTTCCAGCTCTGAGCAGTTTTCATGGTCTTTTGCAACCTATAACCATCCAGCCCCCAGCTTTTTACCTGCAGTATTAAACTAATAATACAGACAGCTGAACTATGATGTTCCTATATTCTTGTATGTATGCATGTATGCATGCATGCATGTATGTGAAGTGCTTTAAATCTTTGACAAAGTATGTTCACATACCAATGTTATTAATCAACAAAAAGGGGGGTGGAGTATCTCACAGCATGGCAATAGGATGCTACATTTGCTGTTTTATACCACGGTTGCCATAGCACCCATACTAATCCGGCCTGCTAGCTGGGACAAGTAATAAGTAGCCAAGGGATTGTCATAGGCCCTGTATGGATCAAATGTAATAACTGACAGTTTCTTTCACAGATGCAACTGCCTGGATTCACATTTCAGTAGCTTACTTCCCTCTTTTCTTACTGCAAGTTATCTCAGTTGCTAAGTAAGCGTTCAAACAAGTCTAAAATGAGGATGGGGGTGACTGACATAATATTTTACTGGTGTCCCATAAGTAGGCCAACTTTCTAAACCAAAAAAGTTCATGTATGGGACCTTCCCTGTTCCAAAATTTACTAAATTTGGACACTTGACCCACTTATGAAGATGTACTTTGTCTCCTGGGGAAAAAAAACACCAGAACATCTACATGACAGATTTATGCTGGTTTAGTGCCTGTTATCTCTCCTTTGAAACCCCAAAATATCTATGAATGCCACCAAGAAAATTTTTGAGATACAGTTCCCAGGATTCTTTGACAGAAACCATGTCAATTAAACGGCAAATTATAGATATACGGTACACCTGCAGGACAAATTACAGCAATCATGCAAATGGAAAAAAAAATAAAGCAATGTCAAAATGGATACAGCTTGCTCTTTACAAGACAACTGAATTTTCTGCATTAGCTGTTTACCTGAGGATATGAGCAAAGAAGTGGATCCAAGAAGAAAATCAGCAGAGTTGAGAAGAATAGTCAGGCTGGAGATTTCTGCTAAGGTCCTACACCTGGCACAGATGCTCTGTGTGGCAAGAAGTATCCCTGATATTTGTAAAATAGGAGTTGATGCCCCACAGCCTAAAGCTAAATGGATCTGGCCTGGTAAGCTGCTGAAAGAGGAGATCATCTAGGGAGCTACACATAAGCCACTCTTGAGCTCTTTGAAAGAACTATGGAGTACAAGTGTAACATCCAATCAATCAATTATGGGCGAATGAGTGCTGCGGTATTAATAGTAAGGACAAGTACACCAAAACTGTGGTTGAATATGGAAGTCACCAGATACCTTTGGAGTAGTCACTGTCTCTCACCTGTATCACAGGGTTGAAACATAGGACATATTATGTGTCTTTATATGAATTTACCATACATGATTACATAGACTTTTGTGTTTATGACCAATTATAACTTTGTCTTTATATCTCCTTTTTGGAAGGTCTACCATGCATGATTACATAGAATTTTTACTCTCTCTTTAACTGCTCACATTCTCTTGTAGCTTTAATGTTGTCTTTTAATGCTCCTTAATATACAATATTCATTACACATTGTAAGTTTTGAAATACATGGTAGGACATTATGTTGCACAAGCATATATATACAGTATATCTATCATATCTTAGATACGATCAAGAAGGCTTAAGAATTTAAATGTCACATGTGTCTCTGTCAAGTGGAACAGATCTGCATTATGTGATATTTGTTCCAGCATTTACTTTCTGAGGGGATCATTCCCACAGAAGCTCTTACACTGAACTACATCTACTCAGTTACAAAACACCTGTGCCTCACATCACTTGGATGTATCTGTATCCTTGCTTTGCTCAGCAAATTACATAAAAGCTGATGGTCTGTTCCTTTCACAATGTGATTTTCCAAGTACTGTATTTCTTCATGAATAGTAACATTTTTACCATATGGATGAATCTCTGATTTCTGCTTCCAAGTTGAAAATGCCAAGTGAATAGCAGCCCTCACATGTGTGGGAGTACACACATGCTTGTGGCATACGTATATACTGGCACAAGCTGGCCATATGTGTGGGCAATAGAAGATATCCACCTTCAAGAGACAGCAGGGCACTACAAGGCATCTATTTTATATCGAAAGAAGGTGCACGAGTGTGGACAGCTGATTATTCCCCCATCCCCAGTTTATATCCAAGTGGTCTCTCTCTTGTTGCAAGCACCCATCCAGTCTTTGAGTCAGATTGGAGCGAAAATGTTTGGAGAAAATGACCAAAGAGAAATAATCCCATGATGAAAACAAGTGTATGGACCTCTTTTGATACTGCAATTCGGCATCCATCCTTGTACTTTAGTTTTACATGTGAAAATGCCAAAATACTGTATACCCAAAGGAATATGGCAGCTGTCCTCAGTGTCAGCCGTCAAACAAACCACTCTGGCTTAAATTCTTCCATCTGTAATATATGATCCCTAATTTATGTGGTTACTTTACATCCATTTTGTATCTGTAAGTGTTGCGCTTCGGACCAGTACAAAAAAAATCTTACTTCACGTCCGTTGCACAACAGCTGGAATTTGTCTCGACCACGCCCCCGAAGCGGGATCAAAGCGTGACAATGCTGTACCTGGGTCTGGGTTGGGGTTTTCTCTTGTCACGGTTTGTTCCCGGTTCCTGTTCTGAGACAAAGGACTGTGTGGTAACAACTGTCACGCAACAACCAGTGTCCACCTAGTGGTGAGTGGCTGAAACGGCATTCAACATTAGTTCCCCTATGGGAAACACCATGCAGCGTAAATGCTTATTAAAGAAAGTACTGAAAATTCTGTAGCATTGACATGTAAATCCCCGAAGACCAGTAAATCAAAATATCGAAAACGTTTTATTTACAAAAAGGTTAAGAAAGCAAGACAAATTCAGAATTTGTCATGGAACAAGACCGTGAAGTAACAGTTGTCACGAAACAAGTTATCACAACCATGGGAAAACGGAAACAGGGACTAAACAGGGACAAAACCATGTGATCGCAACCAATGCTGTCACGGTACAAAACTAGTCGCGGAACAAGGAAGGATGTGAAGTAACTGTCATAGACAGCTATATTGTACCATGAGTACAAGCAGTTAGGTGAAGCGCTATATAATCTGTAAGTGGTAGGTATATACTTACAAGAAAAATCCTAAGAATGATAAAAGAAGGTTAGAGGCAAATTTAAGCACACGCTGAAAAGCCAAATTGTTTCTTTGTATTGTGCAGATGATGACAGCTGAAAATAATATAGTCCCAAAATCCTCCTCAATACATTTAGATTGAATATTCACTGGATATTCTCATTGTATTGTCAAATATTCTCTAAATTGCTGACATTTGGATGTAATTACCCATGTCGTTTTATTTCAACATTTGATATTTGACAGTTGATATTTGAACAAAATTTAGGAGCTTACGTACAATGGTACTGCGCATCTGAGCAAAGACAGCTGAAGATATTTCAGTTTTTGATGCCTTCCAAAATCAATAGAAATAGTAAAGGGATGCCAAAGATCTGAAACATGTGATTTTAAATCCTTTAGCAAGAACTTCATATCTGAAATCTGAAAAATCTTAATAAAATGTGTACAGACAGTATGTCTATACAGTACTGTATACTCTTGAATTTGTTAGGTCAATCATACATGAATGCTACTTTCTCAGCATAGCTGTACAATTTCTATGCATGCTTAGAAAAGGTGCGTAGTCTAACTCCCTCCACAGCCACAGGCAGACGACACATCAGGATCTGTCAGTAAATCTGCATGTGTTTGTAAGTAACTGGCAAAGACCTTCCCCAAGTGTTTCTTAATTGCAATTATTACTCGCTCTCCTTCCTCCTGCTGTAAAATAGAGTACTGAAGCAAAGACAGTTGGCAGGAGGTATTTGGAACTGGATTTTAGATGGTAATAGAGTGAGCTTGTATTCAGTTGTTGCGCTAGGCACCGAAAACAACAACATTCCTGGCATTCACACTCTTTGAATCTAATCTTTCGTACCTGCTTCTTTGTCAGGGTCATGATAAAGAAAGGAAAAGGGTATGTCCTCCAAGACTGACGTCTGTCCATATCTCCTGACCTAGACAATGTCAGGAAGAGTGTTAGCCTGTGCATTGTTCTTAGCAGAAGAAACTGCACAAGAAATGCACAGGTAGCGACAGAAGAGATGCCAGTACAATCCACAGAAAGCAAATATCTAGTGCAGTGGTTCCTAACTTTGGGTTCTTGGACTTAAACTCCCAGAAGCCTTCACTACTCAATATGCTTGGCCAGGATTTCTGGGGACTGCAATCCAAGAACATCCGAACTACCCAAATTTGAGAAACACTGATCTACAGGATCCAGAACCAAAAAGGGGGACAATGGGCGCTCAAATGGGGTTGTAGAAAAGGGAGCATTTTTGGCAGGCCTGCCTTGTGCAGATAAGCTGCTCACACTAAACTCTGTCTTTTTAATTACGGTACATACCTCTTAGCATGTTATACTACTGACCCAGGAAGAACTCAGGAATAGACACGAGCACAAGCACATTCATGTATATACACATACACAGCATCCAAATTTGCCCACCTCTCTGAAATCACAGATGTCTTAGCAATAAGAAAAAGAACACCACAACTCCCAAACTTCCCTCTCTTCATTGGCTAGTTGGAGAGAGAAGCATAACTGGGTTTTTACTGCCATCTGGTGATCAACTTTCAAATATGCCTCCAGAATGCAGTATAAAATAAATTGCAGCTGGATAACTCGTTGGTTTGGGTATCTAGCTACAGAGCCAATGGCTTGGAGTTTGATTCCCATTGATGCCTCAGTGTGGTGTTGAGCAAGCTTCACAGTTCCAGGGCGCCCCCAGAAGAAGAGAATAGTAAGCCACTTTTGGGTATGGTCTACCTGGAAAACACTGAAAGGGGTCATAAGTCAGGACTGACTTGGCAGCATATGATTATCACTATTTAAGTCACAATTGAAACCAGGCATACAACCTATTTGGAGCCCACAAGCCAGGCCCAGGAGAGAGATATTGAATGCCTAGTTAAGGCAACAGGGCCAGAAGTATTTCACAGGAAGGAGATGTGTAATCTCCAGGCTTAAAACCAGGATACTTCAAGGGCCAGATGCAGGGGAGTGGTAGCCGGAGACAGGTATCTAGTCTCGTCCACTCCCAGAAACATTTGGTGGGGCCACTGTGAGATACAGGAAGCTGGACTAGATGGGCCTTTGGCCTGGTCCAGCATGGCTCTTCTTATGTTCTAA
The DNA here is from genome assembly GCA_023846285.1 of Phrynocephalus versicolor. NCBI lineage: Eukaryota > Metazoa > Chordata > Lepidosauria > Squamata > Agamidae > Phrynocephalus > Phrynocephalus versicolor. Next base: position 2,396,553 of record JAHTLZ010003468.1, on the reverse strand, counting down.
TCTCTACTAGGCACAACTTTTCAAAGCGTTGACACATTGTGTGGAGTGGAGCAGCTGCACCTAAACATGTCCAGATTTCTTTCTGGAAATGGCCACCCAAACCCACACGCCAGCCCTCATCTAGTTGCAGTGCCATGAAAAGAAAGGAGACAATTCTCAGCCACAGATCCTCTGTGGCCGTGTTTCTGTAGGATTTTACCTTGTCCCAGATGCACAAGAATTAGGGCAGGAGTGGGTGGGGTTGCACCTCTCTCTCTCTCTCTCTCTCTCTCGGTGAGAAAATGCTGCCTGACCTCATTTGTGTTTGCTTATAATGACATGCAAATCAAAACTTGCCACACCTAACTGTATGCAGAGTTTCGAAAAATGTTGTTTTCCCCAAAGTTCAAATACAAAGCCCTATTCCCAGTGATCGGAAAGCCATCTGTGCATTGAGGGACAAAACGACCTATAGCATCTTTTTATTTTTATTTTATTTTTTTGCTAACATAAACAGCATTTTCAATTATTGAGACCCGAGGATGTGGACAGGGTGCTTGGATCTGTCCGTTCTACCTCCACGCTGCTCGACCCTTGCCCTTCTTGGCTAATTGAAATATCTGCCAGGGGGGTTCACACCTGGGTCTAGGAAGCTGTAAACACCTCATTAAGAGAGGGAGTGGTCCCTGCTGCCTTAAAAGAGGCAGTAATCAGACCACTCCTTAAAAAAACCTAACCTGGACCCAGGGCTGGTGGTGAATTACTGGCCAGTAGCGAACCTCCCTTATTTGGGCAAGGTGTTGGAGCGGGTGGTGGCTGGGCAACTCCAGGCGCTGCTGGATGAAACGGATTTTCTGGATCCATTTCAATCTGGGTTCAGGCCAGGTTTTGGCACAGAGACTGCCTTGGTCGCCCTGTATGATGACCTTTGCTGGGAGAGAGACAGGGAGAGTGCGACCCTGTTGATACTCCTGGACCTCTCAGTGGCTTTCGACACCATTGACCATGGTGTCCTTCTGGATAGGCTGGCCAGGTTGGGGGTTGGAGGCACTGCTTTGCTGTGGTTCCGCTCCTTCCTGGCTGACCGTGTCCAGAAGGTGGTGGTGGGGGACAGCTGCTCTGCCCCATGGCGTTTACGTCATGGGGTTCCACAGGGCTCAATACTATCTCCCATGCTGTTTAACATCTACATGGAACCGCTGGGAGAGGTCATCAGGAGGTTGGGGCTGAGGAGTCAGCAATATGCTGACGATACTCAGCTCTACCTCTCGTTCTCCACCAATCCAGGTGAGGCGGTTTCTGTTCTGAACTCATGTCTGGACCAGATAATGGACTGGATGAGGATTAATAAATTGAAATTCAATCCAGACAAGACGGAAGTGCTGTTAGTGGGTGCTTCGCCAGACAGGTTAGAGGGCCACTTCCCTGTTCTGGATGGGGTTGCACTCCCCCTAAGGGACAGGGTCCGTAGCTTGGGGGTGCTCCTGGACCCCGGTCTAACTCTGGAAGCCCAGGTGGACACGGTGGCCAGGGGTGCCTTTCTCCAGCTGCAGAAAATATATCAGCTATGCCCCTACCTGGATGAACGGAGCCTCATGACAGTTACGCATGCACTGGTAACATCCTGTATTGATTACTGCAATGCACTTTACATGGGGCTGCCTTTAAAGACGGTTCGGCGATTGCAACTGGTTCAGAATCGTGCGGCGCGGCTGGTAAGTGGTGGGGCCGCCAGGGATCACATCATGCAGATTCTGTACAACCTTCATTGGTTACCAGTTGCTGCATGAGCCCAATTCAAAGTGATTGTTTTGACATATAAAGCCCTAAATGGCTTAGGACCTAGATACCTGAAGGACCGCCTCCTTCCATACAAACCTACCCGGCAATTAAGATCGAGCCAGGGGGCCCTCTTGAAAGAGCCATCCCTCAAGGAGGTGTGAGGGATGGCTTGTAGGAACAGGGCTTTCTCGGCAGCTGCCCCCAAGCTATGGAATGCCCTTCCAAGTGAGATCCGCCTGGCGCCAACATTGATGACATTTCAGCACCAGGTAAAAACCTTCCTGTTCCAGAAGTTTTTTAATTGATACAACATAGACTGTGGGTCCTTTGATGGCAATTTTAGTGTCATGATTTTAGTGTAAGGTTTTTATTATTGTTTTAATTATTTATTGATATTTGATGTTTTAACTGTTTTAATTCTTTATTGTAAGCCGCCCAGAGACCTTTGGGTAGTGGGCAGCATAAAAGTTGTAAAAATAAATAAAATAAATAAAATAAATTTCACATGTTTTACATATTGGGTCCGTTATTTACCTTTGAGGCATAAATCCTGGTTGGTACGGGGAAGCATATTATTTTATTCTAGTGCTCATTCAAGACACAAAGGCCAAGGTGAATATCTCTGCATCTTGAGTTAATAACCATGAATGAGATAATGTCAGTTTATGACAAAGTCAGATCAAAAGCTAGAGTGAAAGAAAGTAAAGGGATTTGATATCAGAACTAAGCAGGATTGCCCTTTATTGTCTTTGCTTTTCTCTTCTCTTTATACTGGGTTGCCATAAGTCACAAGTGACTTGATGGAACACAGTTATTGATGTTATTAGAACCCCTGGCAACTGCCATAAAGGAAAACAACAACAGTAGTTTTGGAAGAGAGTGGTCAAATGCATACGATCTACAAATTTGCCAGTAACTTGGCAACAAAGAAGCCTTTCTAGAAATTACTGAGAAAAGTCACAAATATGGAATGGTTAGCAGGACTGCAAACTAATTATAAGAAACCTGGAATGCTATGTGTGAATAATAAACTGCAACATGAAATGCAGAACGATACAGGCATCCCAATAAGTCATAAATCATTCAAATACCTGGAAGTAATTACTCCAAAGAATTTAAATAAACTTCAGCAGCTAAACGATGGTCCGAAGTTTTGTAACAACTATGGACAGAATCGGCACTATAAAAATGGTAGCACTGTCAAAATTAAATCTCACCCCCCCTCCCATAGTAATTACTTCAATAGATATGGCAGAGTGGCAAAAAATATTTAACAGTTTTATTCATGGAGGAAAAATATCCCAGTTGGCAATGGCTTTGAGACACGTGGGGTGAGGTGAACCCAGTATACATAAATATTATGACACAAACCAATTTAAAATGCTGGCACTGCATTTGGAGGAAACCTCAGAGAAATTCTGGGATGCAGTAATATGGTAAATAGAAGGGAAAGCAGGTTTGCAGAAAATGCCCCCCCCTTTACTGTAGTAGAATTAAAAGAAATGCTGCAGGAAGTAGAATAGAACTGGATGCATTCCAAGGAACCACACTACCTAACTACAAATCTCACCATAAAACAATATATGACCAGAAATATGACCACATTTGAATGTATCCTTATGAGACATGTGAATAATACAAGAAATTTTATTTCTAAAACATTTAATTCAAATAGATTGAAAACAATATGCAGAAATGATACTGGGATAAAAATAAAACATGAACCCCAACATGAATAAACTAGAAAATGATTCAATGAAGGAAAATTATATCAACAATTCTTAAGGAAAACTCCTTAAAATGGTTAAGCCTATGGTACATTATCCTGTTTGCCTTGCAAGGTTGAGCAACACAAGCCCTACAAAATGTCGGAGAGTAAACCAGAAAGGTGTACACACTCATATGTGGTGGTCATGTCCTATAATGTCACCGTTTGGGAAGGGGGTAGCTGTTCAGAAATGACACCTATCCTTCATCAAGCTATCCATGATCCACAAGCATTGACTTTATTCACATTTGGGGAGGGGGCAGAATGAAAAGTTGGCCTCCAAGGGTTTAATAATATTTATGTTGGTGGCAACCTGCATGGGAGTAGCAAAATGTTGGAAGAACACAGAACGCCTAACATCAAACTCCTGTTGCTCAGTACTGTAGCAAATGGCTGTGGCAGAAAAACAAATAAAATGAAATGTGACATGATTCCATCTTATATACAAATCAAATGATACTCAACACCTTATGCGAGCCCTTCCTCCGATTATGGAAAAAAGATTTAGACCATCGTCATCTTACTACTGCAGAGGTGGAAAGAAGCTTATGGAGTCCCGCCCGTTGAAGAGGCACAATGGGGATTGCCCAACCTCTGCAGGCAGGTACCTAAACTACTCAAGTATCCTGCAGATCGTGCAAATGGTCACAATAAAAAAATTAAAAATAAAACAGAGAGAGAGAAAATCTCCAAGACACTGATCTCTTACTTGTAAAGGGCAGGTAAATAGAAAAATGTCTTCAACACTGAGAACTGCCAATAACTAGATTTCAATTGGATGTAAAGTATTGGCTTGTTTTATCTTTTGTGTTTTTAAAGGGTCTGCTCCTCCATTTGTTTCTGTTTGTTTCAGTTGTAGTTTTCTGTTAAAAAAAATGAAATTTATTTTTTTAAAAACGAAACAAATCGGACAACTGAGAGTAAAGGTTGGAGAAAAAGAAAGGGATGGAGAAGAGAAACGGATGGAAATATAGTGACCAGATTAAAAAAGAGAGAGAACACCATTAGAATTTAAAGCAGGAGGATTTTTTTTTCTCATTTACGACTGACTGAATCTACCTCAATTCTCACTTCTACACTGCTACCAAAAATATAGCAGCCGTGTCTTTGTAAGTCTCAACTCAACAAAAAGCGAGGGGCTACACACAGCCAAGAAGCAATTCAAACAGAGAGAGAAATTAAAACAAACCCTCTGCAGGAGATTCAGCTATGTAACTGATTAATTCCCAAATATGCAAGCAGCCTTTAAAATACAATGCAGCATTTTGTCACCACAGATGAGAGGCAACCACCACAGCTGGTTACCTGGCTGAACCCCCACAGCTATACATGCACAAATCTCAGTGTGAGGTAGCTCCTTAAAAGGACACTATGGCTCGTTCCTTAGAACCCCCCCCCCTCCAGTGTTGCTTCATTTCCTTCCAGCCAAGGTTATGAAGTTACGTTGGAGGAGGGAAGGGTAAGTCAAAGAAGCTTCCTTTATAAGCTTGCTCCATTGTCTTTCCCTTTGATCCTAACGTACTTCTGCTGCCAGGCAAAGTGTTCACCGTTGAGCTTTGTGCTTGGCCAGTCCAACAACTTCTGCCCCAAATACTTAACAACATGCTTACCTATACTATGGGGGACAGGCCAGCAGCACTAAACCCTCGAATGCAGGTAGATGTAAGCTGTGACTTATTTCATCCTGCAAGCTCTGGCCTTACCTGTTCCCCTTCTGGCCACTGCAGGCACTGGATTCTGCACAGCAAGGTATGTTTCAGTGGTTGCTGCAAATGGAAAGTAACACAGGAGCATACCAAAGGTGTCGTCGGGTGAGCCGGCTCCGTCCCGCCCGTGCGTCACAACTTGCTTCGCTTGGCCGATCTCTGCCTCACAGTAAAAACACATCTCACACCAAGCACACTCCTAACATTTCCTGGTGTGAGACTCAATCACAACTGGAACTGAACTCAAAACTCACTCTTTGGGACCAATGTCGTCTTCTTCAAGCGCCTTGTCCTCGCAGGACATTGGCGCTCAATAGCCTTACAGTGGACCCTTGTATAACAAACAGCTTGTATAACATAAAATTTGTACAACATAAAAATTCCGGAGATAGGGGAAATTTGCTTAACATAATTGCCTATGGGGAAAATCCGTACAACATAAAAATGGGATCACTCCATTTTCAATGCATTCCTATGGGAATTTGTATAAAGGAAAATTTGCTTAACATAATTTCATTTGGAACGAATTAATTCCTTTATACAAGGTACCACTTATATGGTTTTTATCCAAAGCTGTTCTAAATAGAAGCTGTGCCCAATGGAAACCACTGAGTTCAGCTCTTAAGCCAGAACACTCTTCTACACCCCAGGCCACGCTTCCCATTTATTTTTCCTTGAAGGATAACCTCCAGCAGATGGTATTTGCTATTGCACATTATGTGACCACAATACAGTGGTACCTTGTATAAAGGAATTAATTTGTTCCAAATGAAATTATGTTAAGCAAATTTTCCTTTATACAAATTCCCATAGGAGTGCATTAAAAACAGAGTGATCCCATTTTTATGTTGTACAGATTTGCCCCATAGACGATTATGTTAAGCAAATTTTCCCTATTGCCGGAATTTTTTATGTTGTACAAATTTTATGTTATACAAGCTGTATGTTATACAAGGGTCCACTGTATGGTAATTTCCTCCTCTTCTCTTAGACAAACTTGGAATCCTTTTTCTATGGTGCTGATCTCGAATCCTGCATAGAAGGAGGAGTAAATAGGAAGGCAGTCAAATTTGCCAACGACAAATTGTGGGATCTCTTGACACCGGGGAGTGGGCAAAGCAGTGGCAAATGAGCTTCAACATTAGCAAGTGCAGAGTGATGTATGCTGGGGCAAAAAACCCAATTATATTTATAAACCGATAGGGTCTGAACTCTCTGCAACAAACCAGGAAAGAGACCTTGGTGTCCTGGTGGACAGCTCAATGAAGGTGTCAATCCAGTGTGTCCCAGCAGTGAAAAAGGCAAACTCAATGCTAGGGATCATTAGGAAGGGTATAGAAAATAAGTCAGCAAGTGTCATTTTGCGTCTTTATAAATCTATGGTGAGGCCCCATCTGGAGTACTGTGTACAGTTCTGGTCACCATACCTCCAGAAGGGTATCATTGGGTTGGAAAAGTGCAGAGGAGGGCAACCAGAATGATTCAGGGACTGGAACATCTTCCTTACCATCTGAGGCTGCAACGGCTGGGCCTCTTCACTCTTGAACAATGGCGCCTAAGAGGTGACCTGATTGAGGTTTATAAAATCATACATGGTGTGGTCAAAGAAGATAAGGAAAAACACTAGAACTAGGGGGCACTCCATGAAACATTTGATATCAAACAAATAAGAGAAAATACTTTTTCACCCAGAGGATCACTGGTCTGTGGAACTCCTTGCCAGAAGAAGTGGTGACAGCTGTCAGCCTTGACAGCTTTAAGAAAGGATTGGGAAAGTTCATGGAGAACAAGGGTATCAGTGTCTATCATTATGGATGCCTAAAGACAACCGTTGGAGAGATAGCAGGATATCTCTCAATGCCATTTGCGGGTAATCTTAAGCAGGTGAAGACATCTATTTGGGAATACCCTGAAGCAAATGGTGAGCCACTGTGTGAGACAGAATGCTGGACTGGATGGGCTTTGGCCTGTTCCAGCAAGGCTGTTTTTATGTTCTTATGTTCTTACTACAAAAAGAGCTTTGTGGTTCAATAAAATGCAATTAGAAGAATGGACTAAGTATTTGGGGCAGGGGAGAGGGAGGAAGGAGAATGTAGAATGATGACCAAATTGAATGAATGATTGAAAAAAGAAAAGTTGGAGGGTAATATATAATAAACGTAATTTACAATATGTTACTAGAAGATGAACATAAAACTACAGCCCTAAAAGAGGTATGGAGTGGAGATAAAAAATAGTGGCAATGAATGGAAGAATATATGAAATGAAACAATAATGAAGAATATGTCTGAAAGGATTAAAGAAAATTGCTACAAGGTAATAAGATGATATTTAACTCTACTGATACTGAATATAATGAAAAAATAAGTATATCCCTCCTGTTGGAGATATAAGAAAAGGTTACATATTTGCATATGTGGTGGAATGTGAAACAGGCAGAAGGAATAAACAGTGATTTTCAGTGATACAGGAAATTGTATGTACAGTATTGAAATAAAAGGTGCCCAACAGTAGTGCTGTTAAATATGATTGGAATTAATTACAGTATTAGTATGTTAACAGCAGCAAGATTAATGTTGCAGGTTTTTGGTTTCTTGTACTGCGGAAACATTATTATGCTGAGGCAGTCATGTCAGGAATGACTCAGGACTTTGCGTTCTCCATGGTGATCACAAACTTGTTCCAAATGTCCTGACCTCACACTGCAGGACACACTCTCAAGCTGATCTTTGATATTGGGTGGGATGATGGTGCTCTGGCTGTGGAGAAACCATCTGAAATTCTGTTGTCATGGACAAATCACTACCCAGAAGAGTTTAGACTCAAGGAAAGTCCAAGGGTGGGTTGATCATGGTGGTTCACCCCAGAAGATTGATGGTTCCAAATGATTTTCCAATACTGTTGAGTTTCTTGTCACCTCAACAGACAATCCTATTGAAGTCCTGGTTGATTTTGGGAATGGTGAAATGACCATGGCATTGACACAGTCATTCCTAATCATCCTTTCGGGGCAACCAAGATAATCATCTGGTTTACTACGTAGCTGACAGTGATAAAAAAGTGGGAGAGAAAAAGCAATAACAGGACAAAAACTCAGAGCAGATCCAGTCAAGCGCAAGCAAGAAGCCACCAGAAGGAGATGGTGGCACAAAGGAAGTCATTATTCTCTGCATCTATGCTGCCTGCAAAGAATCATCCAGAGGAACTGTCATGAGTGATCAAAGGCCTGCTCTATCACAGGAAAATGCAGAACACTCAAAAACATCTTCTGAAAAATGTACACATTTTGTGGACAAAATTGCTCAGATCTACTCCAACTTGGATGTGGTACATCATACAAATCATGTGAATGTAATTTTAGCCCCTGCTTCCTTAGCAATTGTCAGCTTCTACAGCCTGCAAATGTGGACAATATCAATGGAAAGGTGGGAGCCACATCATGTGTGTTAAACTCGTGCCCTTTCCAGCTCATAAAAGCATCTGGGAGGAGTGGATGAGTGCATGAGATGTTTTGGACCACAATTCCCACAGTTCTTTGCCATTGGAAATACAGGCTTGGAAATCTGGGAGTTGTAGTCCAAAACATCAGGAGGGCGGAAGTTTGGGCATGCCTGGCATAAGGGGAATGGTGAATGCATCAAGGCACGGTTCCACCATGCATTAAAGGAGTAAAGCTGCTGTTTAAACAGACCTCCTTAAGTCCCACTGAACTAGATCATTACCACACACTCTCCAATTATCTCTTCCTAACCAAGGTACTGGGACATAGTGGCTTGCGGGCTTTAAGGATTCCTGGATGAAAAGGATTGTATAGACCAGGTTTCAAACCCAGTTCTTGGCTAGAGGTGGCTTTTGTTACCTTAGGGGACATCTTAAACTGGGAATTGGACAGGAATAATTTGGGCCTGTGGGTTCGTTTTTACCTCTTGGCAGCTTTCAGTACCATTAATCATTTTTTTCCTGGACCCTCTTTCTAGGATGACACTTGGAGACATTGTGTTGTGGTAACTCTGGTCCTTCTGGATGAGGTCAACTCAGAAGGTGCTGCTGAGACAGTCTTGTTTGATGCCCTGGCTGTTGAGATGTGAGGCCATTCACGGCTCTGTTTTATTCCCAAGTCATTTAACATATACATTTGAAGCCAAACACAATTTCGGGATTCAATATCACTAGCAGCAAATGACATTCAACTCTACTTCTCCTTTACATCTAACTCCATGGAAGCTGTTTCAGCTCTAGATCACTGTCTGATCTCAATAATGGACTGGGACAGGGTGAATACACTGAAGCTTAATCCAGAATACCCAGACATGGTCCTTTGCAGTCAAAAAGCAAATCACAGGATAGTGGTTCATCTCGTATTGGACCAACAAGTTACCCTCTCCCTGAAAGCTGAAGTTTGTAGCTCAGATGCATTCCTGAATTCAACCCCTAGCCTGGATTCCCAGGTTTCGGCTGCTAAATTTTAACCCGTACTTTTATCTACCAATTTTATTTACCAATTTTATGCATTAATTAAAATTTTAACCCGTACTTTTATCTACCAATTTTATCTACCAATTTTATGTACCAATTGAAATACTATCATGGAATACACATTGACGCTATGTATTTTGTTGTTATATATGCCTATTTTGGCCATTGGCCGTAAATAAATAAATAAATAAATAAAGGCATTTCCTCCTCCTGGTTTCGGCAGTGATCATGACTGCATTTGCAGAGTTAAAAACTAGTGCATTACTTACATCTTGTGCTCAAATGTCTCTCGCCTGATAACAGCGTCCTTAGCTACAGCCTATTTGGATTATCGTAATGCGCTCTATGTGGGGCTGCCTTGGCCAAGTGTTTGCAAACCTCCAAGGGTACAAAATGCCAAAGATGGATGGATAGATTTTCTTGTTGTGAACTGCCCAGATTTCCTTTGGAAAGTTGGGCGGTATATAAATAAATAAATAAATAGACAGACAGACAGACCTGATTTCGGGGGGCGGGGGGGAATCCTTGCTACAGCAGCTTCCATGGCTGTTCACTTCACGATTCATTTCTGGGACCAATTCCAAGGGCTGATTTTGAATTTAAAGTCCTATGTGGCTTAGGGGTGAGGCTAGTTGATGGGCCACGTCTCCCCATATAAGCCTTCCTGATTTTTATGATCTTCATAGAAGACTTGTCTCTCAGTCCTGCCGCTCTCACAGGTGCGTCTGATAATGATGTGAAAGAGGTATTTCTCAATGGCTAGTCCCCAGGAGATAGCCCTCTCTTCTATGAGAGACTAGGGGAGACCTCTACCACCTTCTTCTTTTTTTTTTAAAAAAAAAATATTTATACAAAAAGATGAAAAAAATAAAACATACCTGAATAACTTAATAACACAAAACCATACAAACAACCTCTGCTTTCTGTCATTCTCCCCACCCAAAAAGAACCCTTCTTTTCAAGCACACTTTTAATACATAATTGGGTGCAGATGAGGTTTTAAATACGTTTCTTTTTAATAACATGCTTTTAAAGATGTCTTAATTCAACAGTTTTCATATACAATATATTATATTTACTTACTTTAATATTGCATTTTAGTATGTTTTAGCTGTCTTAAAATTTGTCTTTTAAATATTCTGCCAGCTTCACAGGTGGGTCTCGTAGGAACACATTAAAGGGCCTTCTCTGTTGCTGCTCCCAGACTTTGGAACTCCCTCCCACTGGAGGCCAGGACTGCCTCATCCCTACTGTCTTTCCGGAAGCAGGCAAAGACCTTCTTCTTCAGGCAAGCTTTCTCTCAATTACGGACTAGCTACTATATGATTTTTAGATGCATTATCATGCAAGAACACCAGTGTTTTCCATGTTAGTTTCCATCCCTCATAATGGAAGTTTTTCTTTTTGCATGTTCTTGGTAGCTTTACTGTTACCTTTTAATGTTGTAAGATGCCTCTTCTAATTCCCTTTTCTTAACTTCAGTATGTCTTCAATGTTCTGGGCTGTATATTGTCCCTCATTATTGTAAGCTGCTTTAAGTCATTTTCCAAGGAGTAAGGTGGTGTGAAAATATTATAAACAAACAAACAAACAAATTGCCTTGGGTGGAGCACAAATGAATTGAAATGACATAACATTTTATGTTGATCATCCTCCCCTTGCCCCCTGCCCACAGAAATGAAAAGCAAAAGCCACTTTATTAGGGAAAAATGGAATTTCTGACCTAAATCAATACAATGAAAGAATTCTGGAAAGTGCACTGTGTAGACAGACAAATTGCTGGACTTGGTTAATGAGTACCTTGGTTTATGAGTGTTTTGCAAGAAAAGCAACCATTTCTAATCAATTTTGTCTTGATCAACAAGCAATATATTGCAATAGGAGCCCTGCAGCAGGTCACATGATCACAAGTGAGCCAATGGTTGCTCTCTCCTTCCCTGCTGGATTGTGGGGGATTGTCAGGAAAGTTCCATTTCAGGCAAGTCTCAAAAGCAGAGGGAGGAAAGAGGAATGGAGATCTCCCTTACACCAGCCAGGAATGTATTCAAAGGAGAGTGCAGGTTAGGATTTTATTTTTCTATATAATTATATTCTATATTTTCTATATAATTATATTTTTATTTAATTTGTTTAGTATACTTTCGTATTTTTCAAACCATTTCTAGTATATTGTCCCTGAACCTGCCCTCCTTTACAAGGAAGTTGTGAGAACAAACTCAGAAGGAGATACAGTAAAGTATGTCAGCTTGACTTCCCACTGGAAGGATAGAGATGCCACCAATAAAGACATTGTGAACCCTCACTTACTCCCAAATGTCATCTCCAGGATGAAACAGCTTTTTAGATTTATGTCTATTTTAATTCCTCTGCTAAAAGGGGGGCAGCTGGGATAAGCAAGTTTCTGGTGCCTTTGCCATGCCAGACACGTTTGTTTTTGCACCATGGTTCTTCTTTTGCACACCTGGTGGAGGACATGTTCACACCAAGACAGAGACGCAGTCTTGTTGACAGTTCCCATTTTAGACATTTCTAAGACGGTAGAGAAATGGCCCAGTGCATGAGCCACAGTCATCTCGCTCAGCTATTTCGGCAGCAGGAGAAAGCTGGACAAAACCTCATAAGCTAACATTTAAGCAGGCTTGACTCACATCCTAATTCGTGGAGGAAGGACAGTGTTAGAGGAAAGAAACTCAACAGGACAAAGGGGGGGGGGAATGAACTAGGGCTTTGTGTGTGGGGGGGGGTGACCTCTATTACAGACTCTATTTCAGTGGTTCTCAACCTGTGGGTCCCCAGATGTTCCTGGACTGCAACTCCCAGAAGCCTCTACCACTCACTGTGCTGGAAGGGATTTCTGGGAGTTGCAGTCCAGAAACATCTGGAGGCCCACAGGTTAAGAACCACTGCTCTATTGGCTTTTGCACCTTTCTTGTTTACGACCTTTCCCCCCTGCCTCCTTACTTCTGAATCTCAAAACTCCCTACCCTCACCAATTCAGAAGCGACCAAGTTCCCCCTTCTTATACAGGCTCTGCAGAGAATGCAAGAAAGTTGACAGAAGAAGCAAGAGGCAGCAGCCGAAGTCAGGGCAGTTTTTTTTCTTTATTATTTTAGTATTTCAGAGAAGACAGAAGCCTTTGATTGATTGACCGAAATCATTTCTATACACAAAGAGCATTTATTATAAAGACTCCTTTGTTTCTTATTTACAGAGACAGCTGGGGACATGGAGAAGGGTCAGGAGAAACATGGAGCAATGGGCTTCCTGAAGCAGCACATGTTGATATCGTACAGCCCACCCCAGGCAGCTGAGCAGTTCGAGCGGCTGAGCAAAGGGGGGGGGGAGACCAGGGCATTGCCCCACAGAGGGATCAGCATGCATTCCTGATAGGCTCCATGGGGCACAGAGTGTTTTTTTTTTTCCTTCCCCGCCTCTCCCGATTGCACTTGTTTGCACCCCAATGCCCAAACACATGTGCACACCCACTTGGCAAATGTGTGGTAAGTCCAAGACAAGCCATTAGCTATATCCGTTGGATTGGGCTTTGTGCCTGCTTCACAGGACACTGTCCTCCCCTGGTGTGCAAGGCACACTTGTTTTTGGACCCTGGCGCAATTCAGAATTTCATATTGCACACCCAAGGTTCAACAGAAGGTATAAACCCAATTATCGTGCATGCCTGCCTGGGTGGGGGCGAGGGAGAGGAGCAAGGAGACAAGCAGGTTAACACAAAGACCACACATAGCAGTACCCACCCATTTTGCATACCTGTAAACTAACTCAACACATTCTTTGCGCACAGAACATATGAGGTCCGATAATTTGCTACCACTTCTGCATACCTGAAACGGCGCCATTCATTATCTTTGCATCCATTTGGCACGGGCACCATATGGGCAGGTAGGGTGAACGACATTTCTTACGGACACCAACACCCCTGGGTGCGCTCTGCACCATTTTCAGACACATGTGCCGTGTTTCCATGGCAGACGAAGATGTGGGAGAAGGTGGTTCAAGAAATCTGCCAGGGCTCATGTTTGGCTAGCACTGTGCTCTGTATGGCTTACCAAAATCCAGTACTTGTGGAATCCTGAGAATCTGAACTTTCATTTGAGCAAACAAGCAAACTAGCAAGCAAGCCTCTAGCCATCATGGTTATGGAAGGAAATTCTGAAAATATAAAAAACCGAATGTACAGAAAACAGAAGCACAACAACATTAGAATCTCATCAAGTAATAGCACTTCTTCACCCAAGGCAGAGTCAATTTTCCTATTAATTTTAATTAATATACATACACGTTCGAGAAAGGTAGGCCTGTGTCACCTAAACTATTAAATCTCCTTTCTCAGGATGACCCCTTATGAGAAATGGAGAGCTGCTGTTGATGTACATCTCGTAGCAACATTTTCTCAGTCTCATTTAGTCAAAGATGACACCAATCCACTGACTGTCTCTCCGTCCCATTCCACTTCAGTGGTGGTTCCCTGCAGAAAAGTAAGGTGGTGGTGGAGAAATCTGGAAGCCATAATGGGCATGTTCAATGTCCTCTTTAATTGTTACTAGGGAAATGTGGCAGTCACATATTCCTTACCCTACAACATTTTATTTTATTTTATTTTATTTTATTTATTTTTATTTTTTTGGTGTCTGCAGCAGAGGGTGATGCTGAGGTAATTCTCCTGATATGTTAACTAGGACTGGGAAATTAAGACTGGGCCTGGAATCACACCATTACCACAGCAGCTTTAACTCTGTTTAAGGATTATATGTCTACCAGCCTTAACTACAGTTGATGCAAACTAAGGTAACCCTCTGAAGAATTTGAAGTAAGTTTGCAAATGCCAATTAATGGGGGATTTTGATTAACTCTTTTCCTTGGTTAAGGCCTTCAGAGGAAGCTGTGTGCAGTCTCATGGCCTGCACTCAATTCCTTCACCATGGTTAAGAGATAGGAGTCCCTGGAGTGCACCAACCAATAAAAAACATGAAACATTCTACAAAACGATTGTGGAGCACAGCATAAACATATATTGTTTGGTGAAATATAGTAAGCCAAGTTAACAAGAGGGGAATCTATAAGCTGTGTGTGTACCTCAAGAGTGCCTCAAACATGATGAATTCCAAAGCAATATGTGTAGAAAGTAAGATACAAAATATAGTTTGAGCCTGGACATGTGAGGACGTGTGTGTTTCACCACAGGGCTCAACAAAATACAAAAGCATATGTCCCTATTACGCACAACTTTCTACTCATAATAACTGCTTTCCATGTGACAGAACTTGGTTCCACCTTCTGCTGTGTCTGTAGCAATTCTTGGGGTCCAACAGCAGAATCCAGGCTTTCAGTTCAGCTGATCCATGTGTTGCTATGGTGACACAGCTATCATAAAAAAAACCCCATGCCTCGTCTGCCCAGAGCCCCCAGGATGGAGGTGGCATGGCTGACATGTGAGCCAATTATGATCTCTCTTCCTAAGTTACGGCTGCCACTCTGAGGCCCGAGTGGACAGAAGCATGATAAATCCCCCACATCCCGCCCTGCCCAACTGATTTCAGGTTCCCATGGCAACACAGGAACAAGGAACTACCTTTTCCAGCAGGAGTTGTTTACTTCCACCTGCATCATGGCTCACTCTGCCATCTGAATGCAAATGAATCAACCACTTGTGCCTCTTTTTGTTTCACCTGTGGCACAAAAGCAGGGGTGGACCAAGGGTGAACCTGCAGGGGTCATTGGACTGCAATTGCCAGCGTTCCTTAACATCAGCTGCGCTGACCAGAGCTAATGGGAGTTGTAGTTCATCAAACTTGGGAGGGCCCCACTTTGACTACCATTATCTTAAAAGCATGACCAGCCCCTAGCAGCCAAGCAGGGCACACAGGGGGCTGCTGGCATTGAAAACATCCTCCCTCTCTAATTACTTTTGTCAAGACTCTAGGGTACCATAAATATATCTGAAGCTGTTTCAGTCAAAATTCCAAAATATCTTGAGCAGTGGCCTGAGGAACGTTGGTCCACTCTTTGATTGTCCCTAAGGTCATTTCCCACTCTTTTGGCCTATGGCCATTTTTCACCCAATAAAAACTGGGGCAACGCTTGACAGCCACCATGGACTGGTAACCTTCCTCCAGAAACCATCTCTTGTAAAGTCTCCTTCCATACAAGAGTGCACACAGGTTATCTTCATGCAGATCACCAGGTCTTCCACTGCCTACTTCTTGCCACACTTGTTTAACTGACTTAAAAACTGGTTGAGAGTGACTGTACCGTTCGTAAGGCCTCTTCTTGTGGCGACTCTAAAAACCATTCATGGGACTATTTTTTAAAAAAAAAACTCTTATTGGGGCTACATCACTCAGCTATTACCTTCATTTGTGCATGTTTTCAACATGGAGACAATCAGAGACATTCAGTGTCGTGCATAGCAATCGCAACATATGTGGAACAGATTTGGCAAAACGTCAACAGCCCACATGCTTCCCGCTCCCCACGGCAACCTAGTCCCTCTCCCTTCCAGGAGTTGAACCCCCATAGGCTTCCCAACAGAGCACAGCATCTTGCAAAAGTCTCCACATAGGTGACCAGACTAACAGGGCAAGAGGTACACACCCTCCACAGCGCAAGAGCGCAGAACCTGCATAGCCCGCAGGCCTGCAAAAATCTTCCAAAGAGCCTGGGATCCAGGATTCCCAGCCCCCACACGGTTGGCAATGCTGGAGCAGTTTGCTGGAATTGAGCAGAGCACAGTTGCATCCATGGTGCCTCCTGGGGAAATGGAGATCGGATCCGGAAGCCCCAAGCAATAGAAGGAGGAGGAGAGAAAGAGCAGACAGAGAGATGGTCCAGAAAAGGCTATAGTCCTGCAACGTAGAGTTGGTGCACTGTTTGGGCAGAGTTCCTTGTGATACAAGTGATCGAAGCTGCTTCCAACAAGAGTTTCTTTTTTTGGCTGGTTTCAGTGTCCTTTTGGGCCGAATCCTGAAAGCAAGGAAGGCTGACGAACGATAGGAAAAGTGCATGTAAAGGGACCCCTAGAGGCCAGTGCAAAAACTGCAAACAAGGTGGGAGGGCAGCAAAGGTGGTTGTTTGGAGACACCAGTTAACCCCCAACACACACACACCCAGTGGATGAGGTGGGGGGCAGGGATCAAGCAAGAAAGAGAAGGGTAAGATTTAAGGCTTATGCGTCTGCATAGAAAAATGTGTAAACTGATTGGAGCAAGAGGATAACACGAGGCAAGGGGTATTTGGCAGAGTCCATTCCAGAGACAAGAACAAGGGCCATTTCACACATTACGTGAGAGTAAAACTGGGTTTGCTCATATAAACTCACCAGGGAGCTGTACACATTCCCAGATCTCAAACAAGCATGCTTATCGGGTGTATGAGGTGGTAGCATTCGCTCCTGTTAATTGTAGGGGATACACATAATGTATGAATAGGTCGAGTGAAGATGACCGAGCCATATGGCAAACAGTGAAATTATAAAACCATGCTCTAAGTCAATATGAAAGAATGTCACTAAGGTCATTGTTTCATTCAATATTTCTCTTGCAAGGAAATGGGAACTTGACTGGGTTAAATATCAATTCTTGGGGGGGGGGGAGGTCAGGGTCACTCAAAATGTCTTTAAAATAAAATAAAAAGGAGGAAACAACTGAAATCAAAATTTAGTTCCAGGGTTAAAATGGCAAGAAAAAATTAGATAGGTTCAATTTAAACGTGATCTGGCTACTATCTGGCTGTTTCCAAAATGGCAACCTTCTACACCATTTCCTTAAGTAGGTTTGTAGGCTGGTAACAACACAGCTTCAGTGAACTGGCAGAACACAGGCGTTTACCAATGAGATCATATGGCCAACAGCTTCATTTCCCCACAAAATTGCCAGCTTTTCGCAAAGGCCCTCACACCAAGGCTTTTAAGACCAACCAGCCAGGCCATAAATATAAAAAGTGAGGCTCTTCCAATCACTCTACATGTCATGGGGCGGAGGGGGGGGTGACGAAACCCCTTTTAGCTTCATTTCTTTTTTTTTCTCTCCATCAAAGGTGTTGCAGCAGAGGCCCTGATGAAAACTGGCAACATAACATTTTATGAGTCAAGAAGCAAAGCATCTGGGTCAGCTAGTGAGCACTGCTTGGGGGCAAGGCTAAGCTCAGGCAGCATGCCTTTCTGTTTTGCCAAATTAAAAGCAACTCAAAGGGAATAGCAGAAGGAAGCCTGATTGACAGGAGATCCCCCAAAAAAGTGTACACCAATGCTAAAAAACAAACCGAAAACGAACAGAAGAAGGCCATTCAGAAAAGTAAGTGAGTAAGCGGCTGCAATATATATATACAGTGGATCCTCGTATAACAAACAGTTTGTATAACATAAAATCTGTACAACATAAAAAATTCCGGAGATAGGGGAAATTTGCTTAACAGAATTACCTATGGAGCGAATCTGTACAACATAAAAATGGTCACAATTAGGGATTACTCTGTATTCAATGCATTCCAATGGGAAATTTGTATAAAGGAAAATTTGCTCAACATAATTTCATTTGGGACAAATTAATTTCTTTATACAGTACAAGGTACCACTGTACAGTATATATATTGGCACTGCCCTAAACAGGCCTCCAATGGGCTTCCCGGGACTGTTGGAGTCCCCAGAAGTGGTTTGGGTGATCCGGAAGTCACTTCTGGTTTTCTGGAAGTGACTTCCAGTTTACTGGAAACCACTTCTGGGGCCTCTCTGAGGCCCAGGAAGCCCGTCAGAGGCCTGTTTGGGGCAGTGCTAGGCCTCAAGCAGGCCCAAGGAGCTTACCCCAGGGGGCCTTGCATTTCATATACTATGGTCCCGCAATATACCAGGACCACAGTATATGAACTGCGAAATGGAGGGGGACGACTGTGTGTGTGTGTCTCTCTGTGTGTATATATATATACCCCCAACTAAACAGGACTGCTGCTAAACTGGATCTATGTTAGAAGCTACCTAAGCCAAAATGTTGGGCTTTAGTTTATAAGGAAATCTCTAACAACAATTAATATATATGTAAATTGTATACATAACCATGCACAATTAAGTCAACTCTGACTTAAGGCAGCCCTTTTCAGGGTTTTCCATGTAAAAAGTATTCAGACATGATTTACCTTTCCCTTCTTCTGGGCCCACCTTGGGCTGGTGCCGCTTGCCCAAACCTACATAGGCAGGCTCTTCTCCCTGGAGGCAGGGTGGGGAATTGAACGGTCCCAACCACTGGCTCTCTAATCAGACCCTTAAGCCACTGAGCTATCCAGCCATATAATTACAATATTAAAAACTGTGGGGAGGAATAACACAACAATGGGACTTTCTTAAATGTGACATGGCTTAGGTAGGGCCTCAGAATATCTTAACCCCCCCCCCACGGGTGGCAGCTACTGTTGTATCAGAAGGCTCCTGAGCCTTGTATAAGCCAATTGAGACACAGCAGTGTTGCCAATAATTCTACTGGCATAAATGTAAAAGAGTAGGCAAAATGAAACATATCATATAATTCTACATGTTAGGTCACTAGGAGGGTCAGGGTCAGTAGAAAGCAATGCAAAATACTGTACTGGCAAAGGTGGTCTAGGTTTAAAGAAAATTTAAAGGCCGATGGATATAAGTGACAGGCTGACTACAAACACAAACAGCCTTTAGGGACGAAGTTAGTTGAAGACTGCGTTCCCAGTGTACAGAGGATTTTTTTTTTAAAAAATTCCCCTGCTCCTGCCACAAAAGAATGAGACCATTATCATTTCCCCCATCACTTTATCTCCATAAAAAGGAGAGAGAGAGAAAAAAAAAACAGAAGTGGAAAAAATCTCCCTGCTAATTTTTAAAGTTCCAGGCTGGCTACTAAAGGCACAGGAGAAGAGCCAGGGGAAATGCTGGCAACCTGATAGGCAAACCCAGCCGCCCAGAGTTCCCACGGGAAGATGGGCGGGGTATAAATGCAATAAATAAATAAATAAATAAATAAATAAATAAATAAATAAATAAATAAATAAATAAA